>JAVKPL010003392.1:0-200892 GCA_032173675.1 Gastrolobium villosum
TTTTATTTTCTTTAGGTTAAGAATATATAATTGGATAATATATAATCAAAAATTTTATAAATAATATGTGCCAATACATTACAAAATTTTGAAGTAAATCAAAATTAAACTCACTATGTTATATACCTTAAGAAATGAGACAGGCAAATCTCCCCTACTTTTAGCCTCGGGGAGGGTATGAAGCTCCAAAACATTGGTAAGAAAAGCTATTCTTCCTTCTCTCGAACAAGCCAACCATGTCCCTCCTGCTATCTCATCTCTTCCTCCCAGTATATCACTACCTTCCCACCATGACATGGGTTTCGTAGGTCTTCATACAAAAAAAAAGTTACCATCTGTAAAACCATGCTTGCACCACAAACCAAACAAGTAATTAATAAGAGGGAAAATAATAATTTTAATTAGAGAAAACTTGCCTGTTGTGATATTCATCTCTGTTATTCAAAAGAAGAAATGGATAGAGTGGGTGGGCCTGCCAAAGAAACAAAGCTATGCACATCCTTCAAGAAAGGGTGGGATTTGAAGAAATGTATTGAGTTGTCTAGAGATCTCTCTTTTAAGAACCAAAACAGAATAATCTTACTCCCAATCACAAAGCCGCAGAGCTACCACGAAAGGACCAAAGCCGCAAAGCTACCACGAAAGGACCACTCGCTAATTTTCTATGCACGATGAGCATGTTTTAGTAAATAAATTACTTAATTTATAGTTAGGCAATGCTACCCACTGATTATTGACCGACATAAGAGAGAGAGAGGAGGGAAAGGAAAACGTCATTGACAAATTGATAATTTGGAAAATTGCTGCGGTTTGGAATTAAAATATTGCTATTTGTTTGTCATTCTTTAAATAATTTAGATGGGTTTTATAATAGTTATGTTATAAGAAAAGTGATTGTGTAATGTTATAGAAACTCGTTTTACATGTCTTAATTTATTTTATATTTTTTTTACTTTAAAAAATGTGGGCTCCACAAGATGTCTGTGTGTGTATAAATTTTTGTTGTGTATGTTTAAGGGGACAAACTAAAACCCCAATTTAGATATCCATTTTTTCCAGCCACCAAAATTAACAACCATCACTGTAACAAAACCATCATATAATTAACGTGTATTTGTAGAAATTAATGGAATTTTGGTGCACTGTACTACAATCAATTTACCTCCCTATTATTGAAAAAGGGGATCAATTGAGAAATTAAAAACAACCTCTTCTAATAACAAATGGACATGTGTGCAGAATTTAGGTATTAAAAATTACTTAATTTGTGTAGTTTTTCTTCACAAAAATAATAATCATATCACCCTTATGGACCTAAATCTGAAACATTCATCGGTTTGTGTCATTAAAAGTGAGAATCTAATTTTTACTCAACAGCATCTCTCAGACATTTATCAACGAGATGCAGCAGAACCAATGAAGGATTATTTTTGGTTTACTGGGGAAATGAAATTAGTAGGGATCTAAGAAAAAATGAAATAGATAGGAAAGTTAAAAAAAGTAATTTGATTTGACAAGATATTACCAGGAAAATTTGTGAAAAAGTATAAAACCTATGTTTGGTTTATGATAAAATTTGGATGGGTAAATAGTATGAAATGACAAATATTACCCCAATACAAATATCCTCCATTTGTCATCCAACGAATAAAACGCAACGTACTCCCTCACATGACCGTTTCCTCACTCCCCATTTTGCATACGCATTAGGAGATAGATATTTTCCATTGTCACGATCAAGATCAAGTTGCAAAGGAAACTCATAACGGTCATTAATCTACGGAGTGAGAGCATAAAGAGAAAATGAATCTTCCATGCATTAAAAAATAGTGCCATCTCTCCATCAAAAGTGAAGAAGAACCCATTGACAGAAACATAGAAAATCATCATAATAGCTAGTTCCCATGGTCATTCTCGCAGAAAATCTTTCTTCTGTATAATGGTTTCAAATGATGGAAGTAAATATGCACAGGAAAAAGCTTCTACAGCGAAGTAAGTAAGTAACTAACTAATTAGAACGCAAGTACAAATCACAATAATAAAATGAGATGAGACATAAATGAATTAAGAATTATATATTACATTTAAGTGAGAATTGCATAGTTTGTTGGAAATTTCTGTTAGTAGTTTGGAAATGAATGAAAATGAGAAAGGGAAGAGAAGAAAAGAAAAGAGTGTGGGAATTGAGATGATGATTGAGCTTACGATTAGAGTAGAAGACCCAGATTTGGCATAGAAAGAACAAAGAAGGAACAGAGTGAGAGTGAAAAGAGTTAGGGTGTAAAGAAGGTGCCACCAGAACACACAGACAAGAAGAGGGTATAATGGGTGTATGTAAAGTGTGTCAACATTAGCATACCCGGGTTTTCATAAAAAACCACCCTCAATTTTGCTTTCTCAACAGTACAGATTCTCTTTCTAAAAACCTTACTTCATATAGATGGGAAAATGTTGAAAAGACCTAAACCAAACAACACCTAAGTGTATCCGGTAAGTTTGATTGCATTTTATGTTCTTCTATTTCGTCATGATCCTTGGTTACTAGCTGCCTCATGTCCCAACGAAGCGTAGAAAACTCTGGCAGTCAAGATGTTTAAACGGTTAAAAAGAAAATGTGTCCTCTGTAAAACACTCTCATAAAGGATAAGAAGAATATTTCTCAATCCTACAATTTTCTTAAATATTTTATTCAAGATTTAAACGCGGGAACCATCTGTTTATAATTTTTTTTTTTAATTACACTATGTTCTTCCGGGAGAAAATAGTGTAATCTAGTGTTCTCCCGGAAGAAATATCATCCTCCCCTACATATATATATAGGGAAAAATTATATTACATGTGATAACTTTCTCTTCTACACACCTTTAGATAATTGTGCCACATTTTTTTTTCAGATGGTGGGGCCCACAAATTTATCTCTATGACATGAGATAACTTATCTCCTTTAACATAAAACTAATAAAGCCCATATATATATATATATATATATATATATATATATATATATATATATATATATATATATATATCAGATAAGATAAGGCCAATTTATATCGGTGTAAAAATAATAAGTCTTACATAAAATTTTAACTTTTGAATTTTGTGCATTTGCCGGTTAATATTTTTTTAGGATTAATATTTAATTAATGAATAAGACACAATAAATTTTAACCGATAAATGTACGGAAATCAACGGTTAAGATTTGATGTGAAACTTATTATTTGTACACATATGTAAGTTGATTGTATTCCATATAAATTTTAACCGTCAGATTATGAAAATCAACGGTAAATATTTAATGTAAGGCTTATTATTCTTATACCAATGTAAGATGATCTAACGAAAAATTATTTCTACAATTGTGCAAAACTAATTTGTCTGTCACAAACACAAAAAAGGAGTAAACTCCATCAAATTTTTCTCTCTTATTTTTTTATAGTTTCTTTCTCTCATTTTTGTGGCTGTGGCATAAACTATTTTTGCCATAAGTGATGAAATAGTTTCCCCCATCTAACAATTAATACTTATTTTTAACACAAATTTCTAACTATTCGAACATATCTAATACCAGATGATTAAGTAAATATTTTTATTTAATAGATCAACTTGCATATTCTTTTTTTATTTGCGACTACCCGGTTGATTCAATGGCCCAAACCAGGGGACAAGGCCGTTGTTTCTAAAAGATCAGCACAAAAAACACATCATTCGGATAAGGATAAATCGCGAGGCTAACTTCAGCTTGACCAAATCCACACTAATCCACGAGTTACTACTAGAGTCACATTTGTTAACACTTTCCCTGCCATAGAGGCACATAATTTTTGTGAAAGGAAGAAATTATGTATATTTCAAAATTTAAAATTAAAAGTAAAGATTTTTTTGTGAAGGAACAAAATTATAGTTTAAAGACGCACTTATCACATAATACATTACATCGAAGCTGCAATTTGGACAAAAGAATATGGCGCCTCCATTTTTAGCCCCTCTGTCCACCCCCGCCATATGTATGATATCTAAATCTCGGCTGTTATACGCTTTTATTTCAAACATCAAATGTTTTATCGGTTTAATTCTTCGGAAAAATATTTATTCTTTTAAATGATACAATTTATATCTGTTATGGGCCAGACTGAGGCCCACTACGCACCTCGGCCCAACACCTACATTGCACCTCGGCCAGCCACCTAACCCTAGAGCCGGGCTATATAAGGCAGGTAAGGCAGAGCAGTAAGGTACACATTTTCTAATCCAAAACACTATAGATCACACACACACCTCGAAGGCATGCGCCTAGGTCAGTGTCAGTGATCCCTGTTCCTCCCAGATACCTAATCTATAGGCATCTAGAGAGAAACATTCGTATCCGAGATTAATCATCCAACCTACGTTGGACACATCTGCCAACAGGCAGAACATTGGCGCCGTCTGTGGGGATCGAACATCGACCCACGCATTATCCAAAAGAGTGATGGTGAGAGCCACAAGGAGCGGTTTCCGTCCCCCTCTGACATCCAATCAGGAGGAGGAACGGGAAGCAGCACTCCAGCCTACAGATCCCGATCCAGATGCCGTGCACGTTAGCGAGGTGCACTCCGATTCCGAATCCGCTCCAGCCTGTAACCCTGATGCGCCATATATGCAGGGGTTGCAGCCCATCGAGGAACCTGGCCGACAAGGCCCGAATCTGGCCATGGATGCACTCCTGCGCCGGATGGAGGAGTGGGAGCGCCGAAGCGAGCTGCAGAGACAGGCGGATGCAAGGCAGATCCACGAACTAGAGGCCCGGATCCGGCAGATGACTAATCCGGATCCGGTCAGAGCTGTTGATCGCGTAGTCACAGATCTACGCCGTTCAAACCCTCGCATGGAAGATCAACAACCAGTGGAAATTGGCCCTACCGGAATCCCTATGAACCCGAGTTCAACAATGGGGGTACCAAGATCCGGCCTTCAAAGACCACGGCAAGGGGAGCAAGCAGATCTGGGTCTTAATCAGATGACCCGGATGCCTAGGCGTTCAAATACGCAAGTGGAGCAAGCAGATCTGGGCCTCGACCAGACGACCCGAATGCCTAGGCACTTAAATACCCAAGATAGACAAGAAAGTGGTGACGCGGCCACGATGCATCGACCCCTGCAACGTAGCCCGGATAACGTTGCCGGAATATACAGGAGGAAATACAACAGGGGGTTGTACAATGACAGTCCTTTCTCGAATGAAATCGTGGAGGCTCCTTATCCAGACAACCTAAACTTATCAGAATTAATCAAGTATGATGGCACCCAAGATCCGCAAGTGCATCTAGATGCATTTGATACGGCTATGTATATCAAGGGCATCGAAGAACCTCTGATTACTAGGCTCTTTGCAACAACGTTAACAGGGGCGGCACAAACCTGGTTTTCATCATTACCGGCAGGGTCCATCCGATCTTTCGAAGAATTCGGAGGGCGATTCTTGTTGAATTTTGCCACCAGCAAGAAACAGCCAAAATCAGAATTTGCCTTGGGCAAAATCAAGCAGCAATCCGGAGAAACACTACAAAGGTACCTTGATCGATTCAAACTTGCTGCCCTACAAGTGCCTGGGTTATCAGAAAATGTTCATTTACATCTAGTGATTGCCGGCCTACATGGAAGCTCTAGACTGGCAAAATCGATCTATAAGGACCCACCCAGGACCCTGGTGGAATTCAACACGCGTTCTAAGAAATATTTAGAACTCGAGCAAATGGAGCTGGAAAATGTTGACCAGAAGCATCATCCGGGTCAATCCGATAGGCCGGGGCCAAGAAAGCCAGGAGATTCGCGGGGGAAAAAGCCAGACGAACGTTTCCCAACTCGAGGGCGGTATGAGAAATATGCTCCATTGAATGCTCCTCGGTCGCAGATTTGGCGTGAGGTGGCTTCTACCGAAATGAAGACCGTGGAAAAACCTCGGCCATTGCAGCATCCAGCCGGCCTAGACCAATCACGATACTGTGCATTCCATGACGGCCCAGGGCACTCTACAGATGAATGCTGGGACCTCCGGGATGCCATTGAGAAATATATCCGGGAAGGAAAGTTACGTCAATATCTCATCCGCACTCAGGGATGGAGAAATCGAAAGAGGAGAGGAGGCAAGTCTGTCAATCAGTCTAATGAGAATAAAAAATTTAAAGAGGACAACCGCAGCAATAAGCAAGCCCGTGATGATGACGAATTCCAGGAGCCGGAATTCGAATGCAATGTTATCAGTGGGGCGTTTGGTGGAGGTGGCGATACTATGAACGCTCGGCGAAAGTACCTCAGGGAGGTGCTCTCCATCAGAGAACGTCCTAGATTCAAGGAAGAAGAGCCAGAACCACCGTTGCTGTATTTCACAAGGAAAGAGTTGGACGACGTGATACCAGGCCACGTAGACGGGTTGGTTATCACTGGGACGTTGGTGAACTGCAAGGTCAAAAAAAATCTTCTTAGATAATGGAAGTTGCGCTGACGTCATCCTATGGCAGGCCTTTAAAAAAATGAATCTTGACGAAGAAGATCTTCGGCCCTGTAACACAGCCTTAATTGCTTTTAATGGGCAAGACACCATACCCAAAGGGTACATTGATTTGCGGTTGACGTTAGGCACAAAGGAGGCATACAGATCTGAAAGGGTGCGGTTCATCGTGGCCGACTTCCCTTCGGAATACAACATGATCCTGGGGAGGCCGACAATCCATGATTGGGACATGCTGGTGTCTACCAAGCACCAAAAGCTCAAAATGATCTCTAAACAGGGTACGGTGCTCACTATAGCTGGAGACCAGAAGGAGTCTAGAGACTGTTATTTCAGATCTGTTCGAATGGTGACGAGGGATCCCAACACTTCTACGGGAATTAGCCAGCCTGGTAACAAACCCCCTCCACACAGGTCGGTTAGCATGGTCGACTTCGACATGCGAGATGAGGAGCAGATGCCGCGACCGGAGCCGGAGGGCGAGTTAGAAACTATCAATATTGGAGAACCGGGGCAGGTCACCAAGATAGGCAAGGATCTAGCCACAGTTGACAAGCAGAGCCTGATTGCATGTCTTGACCGAAATCGCGATGTTTTCGCATGGAGGTCATCTGACATTCCCGGGGTGGATCCGAGCTTTTGCTGCCACAAGCTTTCTGTATATCCGGGGTCAAAACCGGTAGCCCAAAAGAAGCGCAATCTCAGCTCGGAGCGACGTCAGGTGTTGGAAGACCATGTCAAAGAACTGCTAGAAGCGGGGTTCATTAGAGAAATACAATATACGACTTGGTTGTCCAACGTGGTGATGGTAAAGAAACCAAGCGGGAAATGGCGAGTATGCACCGACTACACCGACCTAAATAAGGTATGTCCTAAGGATGCATACCCGATGCCAAACATTGATCAACTGGTCGACAGCTCATCTGGTTTCCGGATGCTATCCTTTATGGACGCATACTCCGGCTACAACCAAATCCCATTACATCCTGATGACCATGAAAAAACTGCATTCATTGCTGAGAAAGCCAATTACTGCTATAATGTCATGCCATTCGGACTGAAAAATTCTGGAGCCACGTACCAGAGGATGATGAACCAGGTCTTCTCGGATCAGTTGGGTAAAAACGTGGAGGTATACATTGACGATATGATCGTCAAATCAGCCGGAATGGAAGCACATATCCAGGACTTGGAACAAACATTTGGCAAGTTACGACAACACCGCATCCGCTTGAATCCGGCAAAATGTGCTTTTGGCGTTTTTGCAGGAAAATTTCTTGGCTTCATGTTGACACACCGGGGCATAGAAGCCAACCCAGATAAATGTGGAGCCATATTGCAAATGACGGCCCCAAAAAGTAAGAAAGAAATACAGCAACTGACGGGAAGGCTGGCATCCCTCACCCGTTTCTTACCTCGGTCGGCGGAGACAGCCCTTCCTTTCTTTAAACTGCTACGAAAGGAGGTGCAGTACGGATGGAGTACAGATTGCGAAGTTGCATTCCAGGAGATTAAGAGGAGATTATCTTCTCCACCCATTCTGGCCAAACCCAAAGAACAAGAAACTTTAATCCTTTACTTGTCCGTTGGGGAGTTGGCGGTCAGCTCGGTCCTGGTGCGAGAAGACGATGAAGGCCAACAACCCATCTACTTTGTAAGCCGACTCCTACAAGGAGCCGAATTGCGATATCAACGGTTAGAAAAGATAGCTTTTGCACTCCTCACCTCAGCTCGCCGACTTCGACCGTACTTCCAGGCTCACAAAATCCTGGTTCGATCCGACTTCCCAATCCGACAAATACTCCACAAGCCGGACTTAGCAGGCAGAATGATGAGTTGGGCGATAGAACTATCGGCATTTGACATCACATTTGAGAACCGAAAGGCAATCAAATCGCAAGCCTTGGCCGACTTCGTCCGGGAATTAACCTCGGCACCACAGATCTCTCCTGATGACTTGGATAAATGGACCATATATGTGGATGGATCCTCTAATTCCAAAGGAAGTGGAGCCGGGGTCATTATAGAGAATCCGGACGGGGTAGCGGTGGAGTATTCCATGAAAATGGACTTTGAGACCTCAAACAATCAGGCGGAGTATGAAGCCTTCATAGCCGGCTTGCTCCAGGCTAAAGAGCTTGGAGCCCGGAAGATCAGAATCTGCAGCGATTCTCAGTTGGTTACTTCGCAGGTTGAGGGCAATTATCAGACAAAGGGACCCTTGTTAATGAAATATTTGGAGCATGTCAAGCAGGTAATGGCGCACTTTGAGGAGGTGGAAATCAGCCACATCCCAAGGAACGCAAATAGCAGGGCGGACATATTATCCAAGCTCGCCAGTACGAAAGGATGGGGGAATTATAGAACCGTCATAGAGCAGAATATTCCCGAGCCGACCTGCATGATGCACATCTCGCAGGTAGACGATTGGCGTAGCAACATAATTGCATACCTTGATGGGGGCACAGTGCCCGAAGAAAAAGCTGTGGCCAGAAAACTCATCCGGGATGCCGCATCATATACCTTGTTTGAGGGGCAGTTGTATAAAAAAGGAATCTCAACTCCCCTACTCAAATGTGTCAACTCAGATAGAGCACAATATGTGCTGTCTGAAATACATGAAGGGGTTAACGGCCAGCATGTCGGTGGGAAAGCCTTGGCTCGGAAGGCGCTTCGTGCCGGATACTTTTGGCCATCCATGGCAAAGGATGCAAAGGATCACGTACAACGATGTAACGAATGCCAGAGACACGGTAAAAACCTCTTGGCCCCACCTGAGGAGCTGAACTTTATTACGGCTCCATGGCCGTTCTACAAGTGGGGAATGGACATTCTGGGGCCGTTTACGGCAGCAGAGGGTCAGCTTAAATGGCTGATAGTAGCCATTGATTACTTCACCAAGTGGATCGAGGCAGAGCCAATTGCTTCCATCACCTCGGCCCGTATACAGCGTTTTTTAGAAAGAAATGTAATATGCCGTTTTGGTATCCCGGCGGAAATTGTAACGGATAACGGCACCCAGTTCACTAGCAAAGGGTTTCAACACCTCATGACTGGGTTCCACATCCGGCACAGATTTGCCTCGGTGGAACACCCTCAGACTAATGGGCAGGCTGAAGCAGCTAATAAGGTTATAGTTGAAGGCTTACGCCGACGTATGGAGCAATCCGCTAAAGGTAAGTGGGTAGAAGAGCTCTACTACGTGCTTTGGGGGTACAGAACCACGGTTCAAACCTCGGTGGGCGAATCTCCCTTCAAACTCACATATGGATGTGAGGCCATGATCCCAGTGGAGTTAGGGGAACCATCTTGGAGAAGAGTTCAAACTCTCACACAAACAGAGAAGGATAATAATGACAAGGTGGCGGTTGAGCTTGACCTAATAGAAGAAATCCGAACTATGGCGCACTGCAGAAATTACGCGGCCAAACAACTGGTGGCTAACCGGTTCAATAAAAAGGTGCGACCTCGGTCATTTGAAGTTGAGGATTTAGTCCTGCGAAGGGCGGATATAGGAGGGCGAAACGCGTCACAAGGAAAATTAGCCCCTAGATGGGAAGGTCCGTTCAGAGTCAAAAACAAATTGTCCAAAGGAGCTTACGTGCTAGAAACTTTGAAAGGAAAGCAGGTGGCGAGGACATGGAATGCAGATAAGTTGAAAAAATATTACAGTTAAATCAAATGTCTAAACGATGTTTCTGTTATAACTTTGTAATTCAATGAATTCCGTATTTCTATTATTAATAAGTTGTACCCAACTTTGATAATTTATGCAATAAATGCACTTTCCGACGTCTGGAAACCAGCGTTGCAAGAAATCGAACCCGCCGTTGCCAAACAAAAGCTCGGTTGAGTGTTCGTTTCTAAACTAGAATCCGAGCTTCAGGATCCCATGTCAAATGGGAAGTTCTAAATTCTAGATTGAAATCCGAAGTTATGGGAACCTAGCCGGCCAAATAGGCCAGAGCCAAGCGTTCACAACCGGGTTACCAAATCGAACCCGCCAACCTGGTTGAGAGTTCGAATATAAGTTGAATCCGCGATAGATGAACCCATTGGAAGTTCGAAATACGCGAAGAAAAAAATAAGAAAGCCCGGGTGTTTGAACCCGCCTTGCCCAAAGGGCAAGGTTGAGAGTGCTAACCTTGGCCCATATATCGAAAATGGGAAATTATCGGCTACATTCCAAATCCGGCAACAAAACTCGAAATATACGAGACGGATATTGCAATAAAAGCAGATAAATTACACAGTTAATTCTAGTTTCGAATTAATATCCAATTAAACCAAAAAGCGTTTACAAAAGAGGCCGGGATAACAACGGCATATTACAAATTACGGGGTACTCCCCCTCAAATTGGGCTGTGAGCCGGACTCCGGTTGCCGACCTTCCTCCTCCACGCCAGGGGCATCATTTTCCCCTTCTGCTGCGATGGGCTCCTCGACTGCCGAATGAAAAGTTCCGCCACTAACATAGCCATAACAGTCTAGCTGGTCCAAGTTAAGAGACGCTTCAGGGTTAAAAAATTTAACCTGGTTCACCGCATTCTGGAAAGCGGAACTAACAGCGTTTTCAAGCACAGTCTGGCTTTGGTTATAGTCAGCCTGCAACTCCTCCTGCTGCGCCTTCAGCTGTTTCAGTTGAGAGGCCATCTCCTCACGTGCGGCCTCCGCCTTGGACAGCATGGATAGCTTGGCTTTGATATACCTTACTATGGCGTCCTTGCCACCCTCCACTCCGCAACAATCCGAGATGGCATTAAGATCGGCTTGCGAATTATGCACTGACAGACTGAGCTTGGCCACATCAGACTTCAGAACTTGATTTTCCTGCTTTAGCTCGGTAAGCTGAATCTGCATGTTGTCCTTCTCGGATAGAATTTCCGAGTGCTTCTCGAGCAGGAGAGAGTACGGTTTCATCAATGAAGCCGCTTTAAAAAGGTATTGCTCAGCTTTCTGAAGCTCCTCCGCTTCGGTCTTGGAAGGAGCAGGAGAACCATAGAAGGAAGGTGGAGCACGAGTCACGCCACGTAGCTCGGCCGTGACCCCCATCTCCCATAATGAGCCCCTCCTTAAACCAGCAGGTAGGGGAGAGGGTGGGGCGTTACCCCGCGCAACGGCTACCACGGCCCGGGTGGTGCCTCCAGTAGTAAGGGGGGTCTCCTCTGGCTCCCCATCCAACCAATTTTCCCCATCATTGGTCAGATCCAAGATGGAAGTGCCATGATGGGGCTCAGGGTTGGATGAACCCGCACCCAGGGGAGGAGCAGCAACCTTAGTTTTCTTTGAGGGGGGGGGACGGGCTACACCCTTGCCCCGCAATACCCGGCAGTAGTCAGGCACGTCATCCGAGCTAGGGTTCATGGTTAAACCTGGCAAACAAAAGAAGCAAGGTTATCAGCATAATTAAGGACATATCAAATTCCAAAGCAGGATAAAAACGACGAGTAAATAAAATGTTGAAAAGCATACTGGGTTGGTCGCTTGCAACAGAGGACTTAGCGACCAAGGACGCAGCGCTCATATGACCCTGGGTATGCACATGGGTTAGCAAGGTCCTGACATTAAGCTTCTCCTCGGTTGATAAGGGCAGCTTGTAATCAGCCGACTTTCGGAGGTAATGTTGACGGGACCAATATAATGGGAATTTCCCCTCATCTTTTTCCCCAACGAACCACGGCTTCTCATTGGCCTCGGCCACGACCTTGAAGTACGCGCCTTTGAAGTTTTTGAAGGAGTCACTATATACAGAAAATAACCTTCTGGACGGCTTACTAATACGACCCCGGATACTGGCCCAACCCTTCAACTTGGGAGGTTCAGAACCGGAGCGTGGGGTATAAATGTTAAAAAAGTACATAAACAGGGCAACAGAACAGTTAATGGACAGGGATGTGCAAAGTTGCTCGAAGGCAACAATATACGCCCATCCGTTAGGGTGAATTTGAGTGGGAGCTAAAAGGAAGTGGTTTAAAAGGCATATAATAAAGGGGGAGAAAGGAAAGCGAATACCGATCTTGGTGATCAAGTCTCGGTAAAAGAAGAAAAAGGGAGGCTCTTGTGGATTCCGACCTGAGCACACTGGCTCATCCTCCGCCGGACAGAAGGTATTAAAACCTATTGGGTTACCAATGGGTAACCCAGATATTTCCTCTGTGGTCAAGGAGGACCTAAAACTAAGGACTTCCTGGGTCACCCAGGGAAATTGCCGGCGCAGACTAACATCTACCGGGGCAGAACCTTCTTCAACGACTGCAACCTCGGCTTCCAGCTCGTGGTTAGATGAGGTAGTTTCCATGTTGAGTTCTGCAGAAGGGGACTCCATAAGAACCTAGAACAGCAAAATGGGTGGATTAAAAATAGCAAAAGAAGCAAAGTACACGCACCTGAGTTAAAAAAACTACGGTGTGAAGAGCTCGAAGAACTATCTGAAGAGGTCATCGGAGCTGGACTTCTAAGTCCGACATAGTGAAAACAACTGCCTAGGACAAGATTCGCCATAAAGTCATTACCATTCCCAATAAATTGCGCGCTAAGGTGAACGCAATTGAAGCAGGGATTTGGATTCTGGGAAAGGGAGGTCGACGGTTGGGGCTGAACAGAGGACGGATTCAAGGGAACTTGATCTCGAGGACCAGTGATGAGAAGGGGAGACGACCTAGGTCTATCATCTAAGGAAGGGTTGGCGCTCGTGGGCATATAGCCCGCGATGCGGGTAGATGGCAAGGACCGACCTCGCCTTGAGGGTCGAGACCGCCCTTGACCACTGGGACGAGATCCCACTAGTGGACAGCGTCCAGACCCAGGAGCACGACGACGATGCTCGGGCCTAGAAACCGGCAGCCGACATCCACGGCTAGAAGAGGCACCTTGGCCTCGAATCACCTCCTCCTCAGCAGCTTTAGCTTCCTCCTCTGCCAAGATCTCATCACTCCGGCCGAAAACACGGGGACAAGTGGCCCTCCTATTCTCATAAGGAATTCCCTTATCCATGTTGGAAACTTTTCCACAAAAGAGCAGCAAACGCCAACCAGCGATAGTAAGAAAATTGAATATAAAGAAGATGAATGCAGAGGAAGAATGCGAAGACAGACTAAACGCGGCAATGAAAGCAGTAACCACAGGAATGCAAGCAACGAGCAATAATAAAAGGCAAGAAGATAAAGGAGACCAGAAAGTTCATACTTACAGAGCAAGTGACGTTGAAGTATTGAACGGAGAAGTTTGATGCCACCAGAAAATCTTGAAAGCACAAAATGTCACAAGCCGCAAATGAAACAACGAAAGAAGCAGAAGGTGAAGAAAGGGGGGGAAACATCAGTAAAATAGGAAGGGGGGAGAAGTTCAAGGGATGTGACCCGCGAAAACGAAAAGACAGGGGCAAAAACGTAAATGCAAAAGCAAAAAGCACCTGACAAGACAAAACGATTGATATCTGTACAGTCGCAGTCGCATTAAGTGCTAAGACGGCGCGCAGATAATCAAACGATACGCATCATGATGACTTGAAACACGTGGAGGATAACCGCAAGTTAAAAGACGGACATGTGAATTCATTCCAGCTACGCAGCCGAGATGTCGCAGGTCAGATGATCAACACAACTCGGCAGCCAGATAACTCAGCCTACCGAGCTGGGGGCAACTGTTATGGGCCAGACTGAGGCCCACTACGCACCTCGGCCCAACACCTACATTGCACCTCGGCCAGCCACCTAACCCTAGAGCCGGGCTATATAAGGCAGGTAAGGCAGAGCAGTAAGGTACACATTTTCTAATCCAAAACACTATAGATCACACACACACCTCGAAGGCATGCGCCTAGGTCAGTGTCAGTGATCCCTGTTCCTCCCAGATACCTAATCTATAGGCATCTAGAGAGAAACATTCGTATCCGAGATTAATCATCCAACCTACGTTGGACACATCTGCCAACAGGCAGAACAATATCCTTTCACTCTCACAAAGAGGTGAGACCCACACTTTTATTTTTTTTGTCAACTCTCTCTCCTCCTTTATCTATCTCTTTCTCTTTCTTAAAATGACATAACTTTACATCATTTAAAATGATACACACTTTACCCTTAATTCTTTATATGGAATATTTATCAATTTAATACGGGTAAAAAGTGTATAACGAGTGTATGTATTTAAATCGTCCATTATCTTATATGCAATTTATGCAAATTCAAAAGACGTCTATCACGTGTTATGCGTATGTGATATTTATGCGACTTGAACGCTTATAATCATGTGTGCGTTTTGATCAAAGAGTGGTAGCTCAGTTGGTAGCAAGGAAGTTGAGTAAGTGGAAAGGAAAAGGCCTTGGTTCGATATTCATATGCATCTTTAGTAGGAGTTTAAATATCTTCATCACTAACTCGCATCGCACTCTAGATTAGTTCCATAATTGTCTCAAAGAGACGAGACTTATGGGAGTACCTAAGGGAGCCAACTCGACTAAGAAAATAATTAAAGTTTGGTTAATTCCAAAAACAAAAAGATAGTGTCTTGCATTGTTTGCACATCATGCATAGAGGTGATGTGCCATTTAAATACGCACACTTCCCATATATGTTTTACTTGTATTAAGTTAATAAATAATTTGTTAAAAGAATTGAACCAGTAAAATCAACTTATTTCTTCTATTAAAAAAGTCAAAAAGCCTGGAAAATATTCTCCCTAAATGGGTATTGAAGTTCACAACAGTGATTCAACAGAAAATAAAATGGAAATTGCAACTAGAGAGACTATTGAAAATGCTGATAGTTGCTTACCAAAAAAAAGAAAAAGAAAATGCTGATAGTTCAGCCCAATGATCTGACGGCCCACTAGCCCGTCACATAATCACTTAGATAACTGGGCCTCCTTTTTACCCTCTTTAGCCCAGCCTTCTCGGAGCTAACCCGCTCCATGTGCCCCACATCTAGATCCGTTACAATCTTACATATAAAAAAAATGTCTTCATCAAACGTTGCAAGCAAAAAGTGTAGCAATTATGTAGGAAATATTAATTAATGTAATTAAGTGATGTAGAACGAGTGTCTCAATCTTAAAATAACTTAATTAATGTTATCGGAACATGGATATGCGTGTAAGTTTATTATTATCCACAAACAATCAATTGTTACTGTGCTAGATTGACATTAAAGGATCAAAGGAAGAGGAATAAGTTTAGCATTTCTAGGTAAAACAAGGAAAAGGCAAAGAAAAAGTTGTGGTAAGAAGTGGTTGAACGACAAAAGAAAGAACTTTAGGCGCATGCTACCTGCTCTCTCTTAAGAAACATTCCAATCGTGGCCCTCAATCAATTTAACTAAAAAGCAAGGATTCACCTTTTTTAGTATGGTTCTGTATCAGCTAATGCTCACCCGTTTTCGGATATGAAACCACATACCAATACTATCCATTACTCCACATTCTAAGGCTTTTAGAAAGCGTCTCAAAATAGAAGAATGATGGAAGGTATGGCAAATGTGACTGCTATCTGAGAAACGTGCAGTGCCGTGAAGAATTTAAAAATCACGCTCCTACCCCACCAAATCTGATCGAAATATCTCTGGCCGTGACATGAAAATGACGGTTTCATTGCGTTTGCTTGCTACCCCATTTAGTGAAAGGTCCAGAAATTTCAATGGCTACACTTTTCACCAACGCAATCATTCATTCTAATGTTCCCAGCTCAAATTATTGAAAAAAGGGGTCTAACGTGACAAAATTATTTCTTGATGAGAAACGTACACATTTTGATCAATTGGAATTTGTGACCACATGGCAATTGTTTCTGGGGTCTGGGGTTACCTTTTTTTCATTTAATTTTTGTTTCATAATTGTCTCTAGTAAACATTGGTCATCCATTATGACATTGAGTCCAACCACGCCTAGTCAAAGAATTCTTCTTCTAACATCATACATTAAATTAGAATTCACATCTATAGCCGTGAAGGAAAAACTCGAGATTTTTTGGTTCAGCAAGCAAGAGAACCGTAGCAGAGGAACAAATTTAAAACTTGCACGTTTTCTTAGTAAAGATGGGATGATAATTTAACGATAGAGTTTGTTCTTATTTACCATTATCACAACCTATATGCACGGACGCTGACACTGGACATGACACGACACGACACGCTGACACGTTAATTCTAAAAAATGTCATATTTTGACACGTTGGAACACGTTTTGATATTAGATAAAAAATTTAATATATATAATATAATTTATATTTAATACATATAAGAGTATATAATAAATCATATAACCAATCAAATTTTTAAATTTCATAACATAAATATAAATAAATAATTTTTCGTATTTTGTTAATTTTTCATGTCAAATTTCATAATAAAAAAAAATTAATTTATAAATTATTTTTATATATTTATTTAATAAAATAAAATTAAGATTAAAAAAAAACATGTTCGAGCGTGTCCGAGCACGGAGAAAAATTGACTGTGTGTCGGAAAAACATGTCGGAGAGTTGACCAGGTGTTCCCAAATATTGACCGCGTGCCCGAGCGTGTCGGAACGTGTCCGTGTCGGATACATGTCTCACACGCAAATTTAAAAAAAAAATGCCTGTCTGTGCTTTGGAGATCACAACTATAAGATGAAGAACCACTACTCCTGTGGTGTAATATTAAAATTAAGCATTTAAAGCATAATTTTTTCTTTGATATGCTGAAAATTATAATTATATATGGTTAGAGTGACACCTTTAGAAACTAGTATATGAAGAAAAAAAAAGGGGGAGCTTGAGAATGTGAATTAGAATTCCTAAATTATGTGTTTCATAATGTCAGTGTCGGTGTAGGACGAAATCGACCTAATTGAATAGCATGTGCCAGTGTTGGAGAGAGAAGTGACGCCTCAACTCGTAAGTCACGTTTCATTGCTGATTGCAGCGTTCTTGTCACGTGTTGTTGGCCATCAAAAGGATACAAGCTTTTCACCCACTACCTTTTCCTTGACCTACCAAATCATATGATTATTTTGCTTCGTACAACCGCAAGTTAATAGAATAATTCAAATTTACTTCCACAGCTTAAGTGATTAATAAGTTTAAACAAAAACTAATTTTACATTAGAAGGATATAAAAACATCTCTTAAGACTAAAAAGTTTCATTTTAAAAAATGTCATTCAAGGAATCGCGATGCTCTCATTGTGGAAATCCCCATTTTTTATTTTTTATTTTGGTATGGAAATCCCTTGTTATGTTTGTGAAAACATGGCCCTGTATTTTTATTTTCCTACTTTTCCCCCCTTCTCAGTTGTCACCCTTTCCTCTAACCCAACAAAGTTCTGGTATTCATGAGAGGGCTTAGAGTTGAAATCCAACTTATTACACTTCTATCTCTTTCATTATACTTCCGATTCGCAATAAATTGAATTATCTAAACCCAAAAAGCTTTCATTATGGTTTTGATTCGCAATAAATTGAATATTCTAAATCCAAAAAGGCCCTTTGACATATTGAAATTTACAGGTCTCTCATAATTGCACGATGAAGAATTTGTCCAAATATACAATCAATGCCGACTAAGCTCTTAAGGGCATATTTGGTGAGATGTATAAGGTCTGATAATATAAGTTTATATTATACGTTATGATATTTTTATTTGTTTGGCCTGACCATCGTATAGTATAAGCTTATATAGCATGACCCCTTTATACATCAAAATAATGTATAACTTAAATCGATCTAGGAGTGGTGGATTAGGCCTGATAAAGGATTGATGTATTAATATTACTTACAAGTACAATTCTTCCCAAGAACTAATATATCATTTCAATATTTATATATTAAAATAAATTTTTTTAATATATTAATTTTTAAAATATTGGAGGATATTATCTTATACAATATCATACCAAACGCAGGATAGTATTAAAATTTAATCAGATCTTATACTATCAGACTTTATCCTATGCTATGCCCCAAACATACCGTAACGGTTTACTTTGGTCATGGTTCAAAAACCACGACGGTGTTCTAATAAGGAGGTAGTACATGGGGCCGTAATTCAAGAGACAAAGTGGCCAGAAGCCCAGTTGAATGAGCTACTCCAAATTCGCACCAAAAAAAATAAAAAAATCTTGGAACTCTGTTAATCCGTATTCGTTACCCCCTTAAAAAAAATGAAAGACAACCACAAGATTAGCATCTGGTAGTTGGAAACGGCAGGCTGTGCTCCGTCCGTGATAAGTGAAGAAACAATCGCAACCACAACCACAGAAAGCCCATCCTAAATCCTGATCATCAGTTGGGTCAAAGATTAATGGCTATGTCTTCAGCATTCAACCATGTCAAAAATAGGCCCATCACTTTCATATTAATTGAGGATTCTTCATCCTGGACTAAGTCAAGCTCCAAGAGGACCCCATGCTCCTTATAATAAAAATAAAAATAAAAATAATATTAATATTAATAATGGACACGTGTCAGTAGGTTAGCACAGTTTCTTGGACAGTTTTTTTTTTTGGAGATAACCTGGACAGTTTTTAATACTTTCGTCCGCTGGTTTAAAACTCCACCCCGCCTTCCAGATTGACCCGAGTCAATCCTAACCCCTCCCCTCTGAGAGTTGGGGTCACAATTGGACCCTATATGCATATCGACCTCTTCGACCCCAACATATGGCCGGGTTTCAGTGACTCGGGTCAGAGGGGTCAAAGGAGGTCACTGCATATTTTTTATAATGCATGAAACAAAGTCATTTTATTAAAAAAATAAAATAAAAATACTTGCAAACCTAAAGTTAATCATTATTTTCTCTCCCAGCGATCTAGATGTCTTCACTCTTCACCTCGCTGCCATGAATTTTCTAGAAAATGTGAGAATTTTACCCATTCAAATGAAATCCTTTCGGTCGTTGATGGAAAACAAAAACTCATTCTTACTTCTTTTAAATTTTTCTTTGTTAGGGACCTTCTTAAAAGAGGCAGAACCGAGTCAGCAGAAAAATCCCAGTAGTGTGGCAATAAAATCAATACAACAACATATTTACCAAAAAAAAAAAAAATCAATACAACAACAATATTAGACTAGGCACAAAATTCCAAAACAGTCGCAGCAACATTTAATTCTTCCAGACAGATGCTAACATATACTCATAATGCGTATATAACGCCAAAGTACTAATCATATTGCGTATATAACGCCAAAATACTAATCAATATGCGTATATAATGCCAAAGGGTACGTTCATAGCATCGTCGTTCACGTACTAACAACACAGTGGATATTTCATAATGGCTCCCTCAAAAGTGAATTCCAACTGTGGCCTATGCGGACTGAAGCCAAGTGTCTCATACCCTGGTACCGTAGGGATGCCTATATGATGCGTGCTCAAACGTATGCTTATTTATCATATCCTTCGATTTCTAGAATGAATGCACAGTGATGTATGCAATGACATGTTTGACACACACAAACAGAAAAAAATGAATCATGGGTGCAAATGCATGACTAGATCATAATAGTATATATCTCTTGTATACTTCATAACAAGCTGCCGGATAACAAATACTTCCCAGGCGACCCCATTAGAATATGAGTTTTGTACTTTGATATTTTGATACTTTAATTAGGTTGTGTAATATTGACTTGTGGCTGTAATTGGTGAATTATGTTAAGTATATTTGAATCTTTGATGATTTGTGGTTTGTTTTTTAATATTTTCATATAGGATATATATATTTATATTTTTTTAATATTTAAAACCGGATCAGCGTAGTGACCATATAACCCCGTTGAATCGTGACCCCTAACCTCCGCCGGGTCGATCGCCAAGCCAAGTTTTTAAACTCGTCATAATAAGTACTACTTCTATTTAAAATGAAATTATAAATTTTGTATTCTTGAGAAATATATGGACATAATATCAGGAAAAAAAAATATTCTCTCTTTTTAAAAAAGATGTTATTTTTTATTGGTAGGTAAAGAAGTATATTAGATATTTCCAGCTTCTTGAACGGCAGAAAAACGGGCCCCGTTTACCGCTAATCTGTAAATAAAAGTGAATACGCGTTAAAAGGCAAAGCTGATGAGTGAGACAGAGAGCGGGACCCACCAACTTTCAAAGTTCAAATCTGACTTTACCGGTCCATACTTCAATTGTCATTATTGACGATCACTAATTTATACAAAGCATAAGCGGAAATATTACAATTAAAATTTAAAACTCTGTTGACCCTATACCTAATTGGGTAATTGGTTCCATCAAACTTGTCCCATGTAGTGCGGGATTATGCTAGCTAGCTATACCGCCAAGCAATTACCACTCTTTTGCTTGCTTAATATGCATGATAAGTGATAACTTGATCTACGAATTCGGCATTTATTATTGACACTCACGTTACCTAAAATTTCTCCCTTGTTTATGCTTCATTTTGCATTTATATAATACCATTGACAAATTGGTTAGTCTTGAAAGCAGTTAACTATAATCTGTATTTCGATATTAATATAAAAATGGATGACACCCAAAGGAAAAGAAAAGAAAAAGTAAAATCAATAAATGACTTCATAGTGTGTTAGGGGTTGAGGTTTATCCATTGGAGAGCAGTAGGTTTGAGATGTAGGGTTCAAAATCAATAATTAGGGGTTGAGGTTTATCCATTGGAGAGCAGTAGATTTGAGATGTAGGGTTCAAAATCAATAACCTTAAAAGCGCTCTCGTTGAAACATGATTTTTCATTAATTATAATTCGTGAAATCTTGTTAATGAAGTGGCTCACTTAATCGGTTTTTTGTTCATGTCGAATATACGTTGAGTTGAGCTGCTTTTACTTTGAATTTACCCTCATTCTAAATATTTGTTTAAAAAAAATGATACGTGTAATCTAAATATGCTGTTGACATTGATCGTGACAAATGGCCACGTGATTCGTGTTCACATTGCAATTACAACTTTCCACTGTCACATACAATCATAAATTGGATGCTTCATCCCAACATTGTTATTATTATTTTAAAATAAAGGAATAATAGCCATTGATCGTCATATGGATTTGATTTTCCAATTGCATTTTACAAGCAAAGATGCGGATTCCTTGAAAATAAGGAAATTAAATTGAGCAAGAATAAAAAAACATAGTTGTGTCGTGAAGAAAAAGAACTCACTAATATTGTTTTTTTAATGAAGAAATTGTACTCTGCGTCTTAGAGATGGAAGCAAACAAGGAACACAACTTGCCTATATGTTATGATTTCTTTTTTCCTGGTAGACGATACATACATGTATTGTGAACTCTATTTATTTCCCTTTATATTGTCTCACAATAAGGTATTGAAAGGGAAAGTCGTCTCAATGCATATTGCCATGATAAATAACAAATGAATTTTTTTTTTTTAAAGACACTAAGACTAGTGTAGTGGTGAGAGGTTTAAGTAGTTTGTATTAAGTTATGTGTTCAATTTTCATCATTGTATCCAAAAAAAAAAAACAAATGATTTTTTAATTGGTAAATTTATCTTCTTTGTTTGCGCTTGTTTTTTACAAAATAATTTAGGAAACTCATTTTTTTTTAGACATTTCAATCAATTCATTACTTCGCGTTAAGTCAGATTCAGGGTGGGTCTTGAGATTAAAACTTTAAACTTTTTCCAAACATGATACTTTTCTTTTTTTCACGATAGAAAATCTCAGTCTAAAATACATGTCGCGAGTCGTGAAAATTGGCCTTCATTTTATATGTTTGATGTTGGTTATTTAAAGAAAGAGGTAGACTTTTTTTTTTTTTGGTAAGCGAAAGAGGTAGACTTATACTTCTGTTCGTGCGCACGTTCACTAAATTATATAGAAAGATAACATATTATTGGATATTTTCTTAAAAAAATGGATTTCAACTTTTTAAATTAGTCAATAATGTTTGTTTTTTTTGTGCATAGACAATAATGTATTTTTTTTTTTTGTGCATAGACAATAATGCAGTTTAGTCAACTAATGTGCTGCTGACATATATTATTTTTTTAACATAAAGTTTAGGGATTGAAAAATTACATTATTATTAAATTATTGGATATTACAAACTTTGTTAATGACTTATAGTGATATTTGTATATAGTTTACTAATAAAATGGTTCCAATAGCATATTTTATAACTTGTTTTTTTTTTTATAACTTAAAAATGTAATTGTATGTTTTATTTAAATATAATTTTATGAAAAAAGAAAAATAAACACTAAGTGAGAAAATTTTCTTGATGGGCTTGTTGGCTCTCTCTGTACAAAAAGATTAAAGTTTCTAAAGTTATTTTAAAAAAATTATCTAATATTTATCAAAGAGGGAGATTTAATCGATTAAAAAGGAAGATTTAATCGATTAAATAGGAAAGTTTAATTGATTAAATCTCAATTCAACCATTTTTGCCTATTTTAATCATTTATTCGATTAAATATTCACGTTAATCGATTAAAAAGGGACATGTTAATAGATAGTTCTGGGTAAGGAATAAAATGATTATTAATTAATTAATAAGAGACAAAAGGGTCAAAAGCCCGTAATGTTGGGATTAAATTATTAACAAATTAGAATGATTAAGGCTATTATAATCCTGTAATAAATTAAAATTATAAACACACCATAATTTTCTTTGCAAAACGACATTATTTCATTCAACATTTGATAAATTTTTCAAAAATAATTTTAAAAAACCTAATCCATATATAAAATTAAAAACATCGCAAGGTGTAAATAAGAAGAATTATTTCTCCTTTCAAAGAAACAATAGGACTAATTATTGTCACGTGGTGTAGTTGAATTTCTTGCAATTATTGTGGATATTAATAGAAAGAGAATTGATACGAAAGAAAGAAATATTGACAAACTTATGAAGGGAATCTAATTTAATACTTGTTTAGTGTAAAAAAATAAAAATAAAAAGTGAAGAAGAGGAATCCGCAGTAGCCATGTACAGTAGTGATAGTGTGGAAGCAAAGTGGGATAAGGTGGCTTGTTTTTCGCCGTCGGAACTTAACTTCAATAACCAGTCATGTATACAAAATAAAAATAAAAATTTCTTCAATTACACGTCATTTTTTTTTAAATTTAATTAAAGGAAAAAATATTTGTAATTTTAAAAGATATATTTATATAATTTCAAGTGAAATGACCTTAATATATATTTGATATATTTTTTCTCCTTCACAAAATTATGAAGGAGAGAAGAAGAGAATATCATAGATGACACAGAAGATAAGGTAAAAAATTACCAAAATATATTTGTTTCACTTAAAATAATATATAATTAAAGGTTTTATAATTCTTCAGCAATTAGAGAACCGAAAAGCTCCCCCCTGACCCTTTGAAAAAAAAAGTGACAAACTCTTTGTTTTTTTTTGTTTTATAAGTGGGGCCTGCTAGGATTTTGTCTAAGCAACAAGAAGTCTCTCTTTTGCTGTTGAATGAGAAGATGATATCCCTATAATTAATCATTTCAAATGATAAATAATTTTTAAAATTTTAGATATCAAAAATTTAAATTTAGAATAATTATTTTGAAATTTTTACAATAATAAAGAGATATATAATTCATTCTAAAAATCTTAAATAAAAAATTTATACAAAATTATAAATAAGATATATATAATGGGAAGGATCCTTTTACTAGAGTATAAGAATAAAAAGTTTTATTCTTTATCTTTGTCATTGATTCTCGTGCATATGACAGTTATAATTTATTATGAATTAATAATTAATTAATTGATATAATTTAAATTAAAGGAAAAAATATTTATTATTTTAAAGAATATAATTTTGTGTCATTTTAGACCCAAATCGTTGATTTTATTCTATCAACGGTTAGGATTTATTGGATTTTATTGCGAATTAATTAATAAGGTGTCCCCTATTGATAGACAGAAATCAACACTTAGGATTAAAATGACACAAAATTATATCATTTAAGGATAATTTATTCCACCTACCTTTACCTATCATTCTCTAACACCATAAATTAGAATCTTAAGAGGAGAGAGAAAGATAAAGATTAGTTGAGATTATGATCTAATGATATTTTAAAGTGGTAGAATAACTTATCTCATCCTTTAAAAGAATAAATATTTTTCTCTTTAATTAATTACAATTGTGAGATGGACGAAGATAAGTAAATAAGATAAACAGTAATTTTTCTATTTGTATACAGAGTAAAAAAAGGTTTCCATATACGATTAATAGGTTTTCGTTTTCTCCTTTTAACATGACATAATAAAATTTCCTCCACATATAATATTTTATGGGGCCCACATTTAAAAAAAAAATTAAGGCACGCAAAATGAATCTCTATAATATTATACAATCACTTTTCCTGTAACATAACTCTTATACAACCCATAATTAGAGTAAATAAAACTTTATATTGAAAAAAATTTAAATATGTCATTTTAAAAATAATACATTACAAGATTTAACTCTTTTTTTTATATAACCTTACTCTTGATCAACTAACTTTATTAGCAACGTTTTGAGGTTGGGTTCAGAGGCTGAAGTCTGCGCTAACGCAAATCGGAGCGCGTATATTCAACGCAAGAGACAAGCTAGCATAAATCAAGGTGTTTGATTAAGACACTAAGCTCGGGCGCTTGGCTCTGACACCTACTGCCGCCGCAATTACAGTGTTTATCTCGTGCTCCACGTGCCACTCCCACGTTCTCTTGCTTAAATCCTATGTTGTAAACCGGTGAACAAAGAAATTTGGATCATCTTACGTCAAAAAGTAATTATTGGGTCAAGTTATTTGATCATAATCATTCATTGATGATAAAATAAGAGAAAAAAAGTGTATAATTTTTAGATGAGTGATTATAATCAAATAACATAATTACTTGACCACTTTTTGACATCGGAGGGTCCAAATCCAAGAAAGTTAGATATCAAGCAATTTTTTTATAAGATATCATACCTGTTATAGATAATGTGAAACCCAAAAGGCCTAAAGAAGGTAATATAAAAAGGAAATAACGGCAAATAAGAAAATGTGTTTATTCTTTTAAATGACATAATTTATATTATTTCACTCTTTCACAAAGAGGTATAAATCATTGGTACAACTGTTGTACCCAATTGGGTACAATTTTGTTTTTCACTTTTGGAAAAAAATGCAACATGGCGAGAAAAATAAATTTGAAATTTTTTGAAAAGTGTTAAATTTTTTTCTAAAAATGGAAAAAAGTTGTACCCACTTGGGTACAACAGTTATACCAAAGATTTATCCCACGAAGAGGTGGAACTCACATCTTTAATTTTTTTGTCAACTCTCTTTCTTTCTTTACCTATCTCTTTCTCTCTCTTAAAATGACACAACTTTACATACTTTGAAATGACACACATTTTTCCCATAAGAAAAAGGGTTTTATAAGAGTTATGTTGTAGGAAAAGTGATTGTGTAATGTTATAGAGATTCGTTTTGCGTGCCTTAATTTATATTTATTTTTTTGTTTTAAAAAATGTGGGCCCCACAAAATGTTGTGTGTGTAGGAAATTTTGTTGTGTCATTCTAAATGACAAAATGAAAACCCTAAGAAAAATATCAATTTAATATTAATCTTAATATAATGGGAACAGTGTTTGTCCTTTTAAATTACACAACTCGCGTCATTTCACTCTCACAAAAAGGTGGAACCCACACCTTTATATTTTTTTATCCACTCTCTCCTCCTTTATCTATATCTTTATCCATCTCTTTATTCCACTTAAAATGACTCAATTTTACATCCTATAAAATGATATACACTTTTCCTAATATAATAGCAATGACCGGCTTTTCAATGAGATATTAAAAGTCCAAAAATTCACTATCTACATGTAAATCCTATAGGCATGGAGACCTATTCTCTCTATTATTAAGCCGTTATTATGCATGCACATCACTTGTTTGGCTAACGTCATTATTGTCAATGCACAATGATCTGTTACACTCAAAGATATCTAATTCATAAATATGTAAGAGCATTTAGATATAAAATCAACAACTAGTCTCTCGACTAGACATTTATGTCTCTAAGACAGAATATTGGCACCGTCTGTGGAAAATGATAAACTCTTACCCCCACGACCAACATGGTGAATACAAAGATGAGTACGCCCGTTAACCTGGATGACCAAGTTAAGATATTATGGAAAAGACCGGACAACCACGACTATCGGGCGAAGATGGGGACAATCGTACCCAAGGTAAAAATCTACAAATTCAACCCACGTAGAAAAGACACGGTTGAGATTTTTGGCATTAAATAGCATGGATGATTTTATAACGTGGATAGATGCGAACACACATGATTGTGATAACCTGATTGAAACTATAAAATTGCATATGAAACCAGGATGAAACATGCATCCCGAGCTGGCAGTCCAAAAACTCGGACTACTAGGCCGAGGGCAACTATTATGGATCATATAAGGCTCATATTCTAGAAGGCCCAAAGAAGAGCAGCATAAAGAAAAAATTAAGGCAAATAAAGGAAAGTATTAATATGAAATACTAATCCTAATACGTCAAAATGAATTTGGACGTGAGCTTTCCCAGGAGACACTAAAAGTAGAGAATTTCACTACCCACGGGTAAATATTATAAATAAGAGATAAAATCTGTAGATATGAGGACTTGTTCTCTCTATTATTAAGCTGTCATCGTATACACATACCACCTATTTGACTAACGCCATTAGTGTTAGTACACAATAATTTGCTACTTTCAAAGATATATAATACATAGATATATGAGATAGCATCTAGATCTAAAATCAAAATACCAGTCTCTCGATTAGAAATTTATGTCCCTATGACATAACAATACCCATTAACATATAATATAATTTGTATTTAAAACTTTTAATTTATTATTTAAGTGAGCTTTTAGATACAAATAAAATTAATAATTGAAATTGAAAGAATAATTTATATAAATATAAAGGAATCCTTGTTCATACATAAATAATTTTTATCACTTAATTATAGTTTTAGTTTAATTACGTTACATTGAGTTCGGCGTAATTTTCATTTTTCATGAAAAGAGTAACCATAAATAAACTTGTACCACAACCATTTTTCCAAATTGTTATTGCATGGGATTTAGTTCGCTTGTAGTTGAATTGCATGTCAAATGCTTACCAAAAAAAAAAAAAATTGCATGTCAAATTAAATAAAAATAAAAATATTAATAAAGGTACGTAGACACTTTGGCTAAGGGTTTGGTCTAAACCTCACAAAAGCGAGAGTATCTTACAAGGGCATGAATTCAAACCCCACTGTCCAATATGAATACTTTATTGATGAATGATATTTATTCTTTCTCGAAAATTCTTAAAGAGATTGAAGGTTTTTCCTGATCCTAATGAGATACTGGTATCTAACATCACTTAAATTTTTTACTACAAAAAAATAAAATAAAAAATAAAATAAAATATGGATTTTATAATTTTTGAAGTTGTTTAACCTGCAGTTCAGTTATAGAAGATTTGATCCAGCCCAATATTTTCTTCCCAATTGAGTGTATTCTATGAGGAAGGATATTTTTATTACCACAATTTTTTACTACTAACTTATTATCTATTTAATCATCATTGAATCAAAGAGAGATAATGTTAAAAAGTTTTTGAAAAAAAGAGAAAATGTTGATCCAATGGTGATTAGATAGGTAGTAAGTTGATAGTAGAAAGTTTTGGTAGTAAGAATATCCCTCCTCATATTCTATAAGTCGAAGGTGAATTCATATTATATATTTAATTTTTTATTAATTATTAATTTAGTTAATTATTTTTATTTTATCCCTATATTAATGTTAAGGATGATTACAAGGACAAAAACAATGCTACATCAACATTAGCTTTTCATTATTATCAAGATTAAAAGCGGTGACTATTTTAGTTCACTTGGATTAGTTCGGTAAGGTTTTGTTTGAGAGTTTAGAGGGGAAGGGAAGGAAGGGGATCCAAGGGAGAGGGAAGGGAAGGAAGGGAAGGAAATTGGAGGGTATTCTCTTCCCTTGTTTGGGAGTTGAAAAATGGCAAGGAAGGAAAATGAAGGGTTAATGAGATATTTTTACCATTTTACCCTTTTTAAAATTAATATAATTATTATATTTTACAAACTAAATTAAATTTAAAATTTCTAACAAAATTATTTATGTACTTTTCACAATATTAAAAAAGATAATATTTTTTATGAAATTTCTATGCTGCAAGCTACGAAAATTGTCACAATTTTTTTTTCGTCAGAATACTATTCGTCGAAAAGCGACGAAAAATTTTCTCCGATGAAAATTTTTACAAAATTTTTTCGTCAGAATACTATTCGTCAGAATACTATTCGTCCAATTGTTTTACGTCGAAACTTTTCGGTGGAGATGTGTTTCGTTAAATTTTGGACGAAAATATTTTCGTTGAAAGTTTCAACAAAATTTAGATTCGTCAATAGTTTTGACTGAATTCTTTCTAGTAAAAAATTTATGTCAGTGATTATGACAAAATCTTGTTTCGTCTTTAGTTTTGACGAAATTTTTTTGACGTATGTGATTTTCATCAAAAATTTCATCACTATTTTTGACGAAATTTTTTGTGTGATAAATTTTGTCGGTATTTGAGACTTTTCTAATAATGTCACGTTTAAAAATGATTCACAATTATTTAGTTTTTGCATTTTAATGTTAAGGATAGATAAGAAATTTTAAATATTTCCCCCCTTAAACCCCCCAAATTGGGGGAATTTTAATTTTAGGAAGAAGGAGGGTTTTGGAGGGTTTATTAAAAATCCCCAATTCCTTCCCCTCCTTTATTTAAGCTCACAAACAAGAGGAGGGCTTACTAAAATCCTCAATTTCCTTTCCCTCCCCTCCTAAAACCAACTCCCAAAAAGATGTGGAATTGTGAATAGTTACATCAAGTAATATGTGTTTTAGTCCTTCATCATATATCAAAAAGAAAAGCGGTGACTATTTTACGAATGATTGTAACTATACGAACTGATGAATCTGCAACGAAAGAATGCGTAAACTATACAGACCAATAATATAGTTTAACCAATGAAAAAGCACAAAGAAACATGTCACACATTCAGTGAATGCCAATAACTTGTAGAAATTAGCAAGTTTTTGATGCTGACGTTGGAACTAAATCTTTCTCATTCTTCTACAGTTCTACTATGGCATTTGCATATTTTGTATAACGAAAACGAAAACTCATGAAAAGTTTTGTTAAAGTGTGTCAGAAAGACATTACTGAAGCAATAAAAAATAAAAAATATTAAATTAAATTAAAACTTTATACCTAAGACCAGTGATAGCGAAACAATTAAAACAAAAAGTAGTCATAACTGAGTTATTTAATAATATCTTTGTCATTTTTCAGATCGTTTGTTAATTTTGACTACTTGATATGAAATATAAATTTAAGTTTTTCAACATATTAATTGTGTAAAAATTATGAGAGAGAATTTTTTTATTCTAATGTAAAAGTAAAATTTTTATTCTTCATCTCAACCATTAATTTTTATAAATTTGATGATTGTGGTTTATTGATTTATATTTATTAATTAATTATTAATTTTAAATAAGCTACATTGAGATAAGAACTAATTTTTTTTAATGTTTATTTGGAATCAAAAGATCCTTACCATAAGTTATATAGTGTTTCATTGTATTACAATGGAATATAATATAATTTTTTTTATTACATTTGGTTTTTATTAAAATAGAACAGAATAGAATATCAATTTAAAAAAATGTTTTATTTAAAAGATAAAAAGTAAAAGATTTCATTTTATTCTAGTAGGGTCCATTCAGGTAAAAGGCGCACTCGTTCCTCGTTGCTTCCTCTGTTCGCTTCGGATCCGCAATGATGACGTGGGGGCCTAGCAACACTTTCTCTCTCTCTCTTCAATTTTCAATCAGGTAACGGCTTCATCACTCCATAGTAAAAAGTAAAAAACTGCTTTTCATTGTTTTTTTTTTTGGAAGATGCCTTTTCATTGTTTTCAACACTACTGTTGCGGCTTTAGTAGGGTTTTATAATTCTAAATCTTATGTTATAGAGATAAAAAATATGTGAGACCCATGTATTAGAAAAAATTATATGTAGGATTCATGTTAGCGCAAAAAGTAAAGAGTGTGTACGAAAATTTTAATTCTCATATTAAATATGAATTTTTTTTTTGGAGATACGAGAATCATAAAACTCATTAATTTATCGACCATTTAATTTTCTCTCGCTTTAGTTAATGATCGTTACCTGCAGTTTTTTATTTTTGGAAAAAGTTTTGTGGATAACGCGTATCCCACTGGCAGTGATCTGGCATCACTACCTTAATTTCTCCATCTTGGTTCTAGAGCCTTCTATTTTTATTTTATTACTATTCTTTCTTTCTAAATATTACTTTCGAAATATCTTAATTAATTACATGTGTTTTATAACATCAAATTATGTGGCACTTTCAAAGTACTTTGCTCAAATGTCTTACAAATTATAAAACATTTTCTATTTTATAAAACACTTTTAAAAATTAAATTAATTAATTATAGTGATTATTTTTTTCACGTCTTAAGTAACCGTAGTAAAAATGTCTATAAGAGATTACCCAAAAAATAATCATGTCCATAGAAGGGAACTAGTGGTGGGGCGAGGATGAGTTAAAGTAGGTGGGTCGGTCATATGATCCTTTTGTTGTGAGTTATATTTTAGACAAAATTCTCTTATCAAGTGTAAAATTATTTTAAAAAATAAAATTAGCTTAATTTGATTTCAAGATTAATATATTTAAATTTGTTTGATATGACTTATTTAGAAATTATATTTTTTTAGATTCTATCACGTACGTGTTATTTTCATATGTACACGTTTCATAAAAAAAGATTTCATAATTCACTCAATTTTTATTTTATAGCTTTCTAAACGAATTTTTTCCCTTAAATAAACTAAAATTTTCCTATTCTAACAAATAAGTTATTGGATTTATAAATTTTCAAACAAATGAATTTTGTATCATATAAACTCAATTTTCGAATTTTACGATTTGGTTTCCAAATATATTTGAATAGAATGCCACTAATTTATTTTATTTTCTTTGGTGGTTAGAACATAGAGAGCATGAACATAATTTTTTTTGAAAAAAAATGTGTGTCGAACATGGACATAGTCCGATATGCAATTAATATTTTAGAATATGCGATCAATTATATGATATGCATTTTTGACACTGGAATAAACACTTTTTCTTAGATAAAGATTTTATTTTATTAATTAAATATAAAAAAATAAACTTTTATCTGTTATAAAATCTGATATAAAAAAGTAATAAGATGTGTATCAAAGAAAAAAAAAGTAATACGATATGAAAAATTATTTTTATTTTATATTTATATTATATAGTTTGAATAGTTAATTGATTATATAATTTAGTATGAGTTATTATATGTATTAAATATAAATTATATTAAAATAATATTTAATAATATTTTATTTTTATATTAAACCTATTATAATATGACATTTTTAAAATTAAAGTATCAATATATTATATCATATCCCGTAGGTGCAACACAAATTATAAATTATAACCTAGAATTTACCTTCCTCTTTTTGCTTCAGTTGTGTAATCTTTTCGTACAAATACATCATTTTTTCTCTTTTAACTTCATGTATAATTTTTTTTTTCTGAAAGTATTGTATGATTTTTTTAATATGAAAAAGAAGAAAATTGTAAAAAAAAAAAAAAGGAAAGGAGAGAAAAGAAAAGAAACGTATATGAGAATTCATTGCGGAGGTGTGAACGCGCAATGACATGGTCAAACTGGCGCATTGGCAATGCTAAAGACACCGATACCTGCTGGACAGGCGGGCACGTGTCGCTGACCAAAGAGCACGGGGCGCGTGTCTATCTCTCATTGGTTCGTTCCATAATCGAGTCGAAGCTGTCATGATGAGTAATGACAAAGGATTCTGCGGAAACTAACCTGTGGTTACGGCGTTACAATTAGGAATCCATTTCGTGATTAACAGTGAAAATCAAAGTGGCCGGCTGCTATATAACGGAGTGAAAGTTGGAAAGACAAAGCCAAGAGCGAACGAGAGATTACTCACTAAAACAAAACTTGTCTTCCTCACTTTCTTTTTTCGTGTGTGGTTCTCCTTCTTCATCGTCTTTCTCGAATCTTCTGTTACTTTTTCTCCCCCCCCTCTCTAACTCCCCGCTTCTCTGAATCCCTTTCTGTTAATTATCTGTCTTTCAAGTTTTAATTTTTTGGGTTTGTCTCTAATCTCACAAAGAATCAAACTTCAAAGGATTTCTCGAAAGCCAGGTGTTTTCAGAATCGAGATCCAGGTTTTTCAGTTTATAAAAATTGTTTTTTTTTCGTTTTTTTTTTTAATCTTTCAATCGGCCAAGAGGGTTGTTTTTGATCCCTCAAAGCTTTGTTTTTTTTTTCTACTGGGATTAAAGGGGTTGTGTATTTTAAACCTCTTCCACCTTTTTCTTCAAAAAAGACTTTTTTTTTTCTTTTTTTGTTGGGTTTTGAATTTTTTCAGGTTTAGAAGGACACAGGTTGATGGCAGCTACAATGGATTTGTACAGCACACCACAACTTCAGTCAGATCCCTTCAGAGATGAGTTAATGGAAGTTCTAGAATCTTTTATGAAGAGTTCTTCCACAACTCCCTCTTTATCCTCATCCCCTTCTTCAAATTCATATCTACCTTCTACTTCTAATTCTTCTATTTCTCACTCTCCTTCTCCTTCCCCTTCCTACTTCACTTCCTCCCCTTCACTCCCTCCAACACAACCCAATTTCTACACAGATGGTTGCTCAACAACGATGACCCACCTATTTGCCTCTGGGTTATCCAATAGCCAAAACTTTATTGGCTTTGAGCAACCAAGCTCTCTCCTTGGTCTCAACAACCTTACCCCATCTCAGATTAACCAGATCCAAACCCAGATCCACCTCCAGAGCCAGCATCACAACAACAACAACAACAACCTCAGTTTCCTCAGTCCCAAACCTGTCCCCATGAAGCAAGTGGGTGGTGCACCTCCCAAACCCACTAAGCTCTACAGAGGGGTAAGGCAAAGGCATTGGGGGAAATGGGTGGCTGAGATCAGACTCCCAAAGAACCGTACAAGACTCTGGCTTGGTACCTTTGACACTGCTGAAGAAGCTGCTTTGGCTTATGACAAAGCTGCTTACAGGCTCAGAGGTGACTTTGCAAGGCTCAACTTCCCGAACCTGAGGCACCAAGGTTCATGTGTTGGTGGTGCGTTCGGTGAGTACAAGCCTCTTCAGTCTTCCGTTGATGCAAAGCTTGATGCTATCTGTGAGAACTTGGCTGATATGCAGAAACAAGGGAAGCAAGAGAAGGCTGTGAGGTCATCTAAGAAGTCTAAATTGGCTTCAAAGGAGGCTCAGCCTAAGTTGGAGAACCCTTGCAAGGTGGAACCCTCTTTGTCTCCGGTTATGACCGAGAGTGATTGTTCTGCAGGTTCTTCTCCTTTGTCTGATCTTACATTTGGTGATGTCACTGAGCCACAGTGGGAAGCTGCTTCAGAACATTTTAATCTGCAGAAGTTCCCTTCTTATGAGATTGATTGGGATTCTCTGTGAAGCCAAATTTGGTAGTCTTATAGTTTGTATGTAGCGGTTTACTTGTTACGAGTCTCATGCCTAATAATTTAGTATATTGGTAGGTTCTAGGGTGTCTTTCTAGTTGTCACTGCAATTGAGTTTTTGAAAATTGCAGTGCTACTTGTAGGATTTGGACAATTGCGTTTATGATAGTTTTTTTGGGTTAGTTTTGGGGTCAATTTGCATATTGATTACTGTGTCAATATGTTGTAAATTTGTCTTCCTTTGGTCAGCTGGTTTTTTTCTTGCTTGGCCAGGGAGAATGACTCCGGTTTAAGTTGTTATTTATGTTTTGGTGTTCATGAAAGTATATTATTATTGCTGTAATTCAATTCTATTAGTATTTCAACTCATATGCGTATATTGTACTAGTTTGTGTTTGGTGGACCTATTGTATTGGTGTATCAAATGATTCAAAATATAAGATGTTATTTGGTTATGGGAATCGTCAATTGTACTCAACCGAATTTAACAACTGTGCGGTTGCTTGTGTGCTTTTGTACATACTAATAACATATTCATGTGAGAACAAACCATTTTCTCAAGACTGATCAGTATATTGTATTCATGCGAGAACAAACCATTTTAATAGTATATTGTATGCATTAGCTGATCATCAAACGTCCTAGCTAAATTATTGAAGGAAATAATATAAAATGTGTATCTGAATCATCATCAGAGGAAGTTTGCTAGGAAATCATATCCGTTTTTATTTTTTTTTGTTTTCAGCTGCTAAATATGATTTATGTTCGGATTAACTACTGTAAATCAAATCCTTCACATTAAGCATGCTGACAGGGGTTTGAGTTTGATTCCTGAACTTCTGACCGTGTGCATGGAAAAGATTTTGTTGTGAGAGGTTTACCTATTTAGTGTGATCTTCCGCCTTGAAAAGATTAGTCTTCGGCTCTGGATTGGAGGATACCTTGAGAAACCAAAAAAAGAAAAGAAAATCCTTCACATTAGATTAGCTTTTGGGACGTCCAATTTGGCTAAGGAAGAAAGAAACATACTCGGTTGAGATCAAGAATTCTTGTTTAGACTCAGCTGTAATTAACGTTCATGTTTCTGATTTTCACTAGCTCTACCTTCCAGAAATGTTATTTCATTTTCTTTTTTTTACCTCAACTTCTCTTGGAAGTTGGAAATTTGAAATACGCAAAATGTTCCCTACGAAAAACCCGAAGTACAATATGCTTTTGCTTGGGAATCTAATCACGTACTTACTTCATTGTCCATTCAGTGAACCTTGCCCTTTTTTTTTTGGAAGTTAATTCTCGTGAACCTTGCGCTTTGGTTAGAGACAAGCTCTCCCAATGATCAAGAACTTTGTCCTTGTCTTGTGGTCACAAAGTTATATACAAAACGTTGAAAAAAGAGAGGCTTTCACATGATCACATCTTCCCATAACCAGTAACAAAGGAATTTTTTTTTTCCTTGTCCGTTTGCTCTACCAATATTATAGTTTTCTGGATTATAATTCTTAATTAGTGTAAGAACTCAAACAATATCATTACCAAATCATATTGTACAATTCATCTCCGTCCAAAAAAATTATATAAACCTATTCTTCAGTTGTCGTTTTTTTAAATATTTTTCAGCTCCAACATCTTAATATACTCAACTTTTTAAAATTCTCACTAAACAAAGTACGACTCTAGCACATGTAGTCATGCACATGAGCAATGATGATTAGCATTGAATATCTTTACTGTCAGATATTTTAGTTTTGATGATGAGATTTTAATTGATCAAGCATGCCATCATGTGTTTGTATTTCCTTGATTATGTTTGAACAATTCGAGCTGATTGAGAAGTTATATTTTGGCGAGTGGTTAATAATTAGAAAATCGTACACTCGTGGTTTATTCTTTGAAATTTACGTCCCTTTACCTTGGTTAAAGGAATTTGGAGCTTGGTGAATATGTAACACATGACTCTGGAATATTTTAGCATACTTAATTGTTGATTGATCGATTAACCATTTGCTTAATAAGGTACATATTTAAATTAACTTAATTATGGCTCTTTGGTTGTGTTTGATTAAGGAAATAACACGCTTAGAGGTGATTGTTAGGTGGATGCTAGCACTTAGATGAAGAAACTTTGGATTTTAAATAGAAAAGGTGTTGGAGCTATTTTCATACAAGAAACCAGAGAAAAAGAATCAACTAGATTGAGCAAGTAGCGGTAGTTAGCAAGCATTAGAGAATACAGTACCAATTACTGCACCTAAAGGCGCACAACTGAGCCAAAAGGGATAACTTAATATTTGCATGCGATTCATATGTTAAGTTTGAAACATATATTCTCTTGGCTCCGGTCATTCAACCGAGTGCGAACGAAAATATTTGAGCAAAAGTCAAAGAAAACATTTCCAACTACAAAATGAGTGCGAACGACTCTTTGGATCAAACTAGTACTTAGGTGAAGAACATTTGCAACTGAGCTTCATATCTATAGAATTCTTTGTACTTCATCACCTTAGTGCTTCATATGCTTGCTTATATTCTCTGGTTTGTGGGTTTTTATGAATAACTGCAGCTCATCCATATGAGCATTCCATAGTGAGAATGGAGGAAGCATTTAGAGATTTCTTTGGTGAGGGTACTATATTTTGAGTAGAGATAAAGGGAGTTCCATTATGGTGTTGTTGGAAGACACGATGCCACTGAATACTCCACTATAAGGTTAAGGCAGATAAATTTTGGGTTAATTTCCATTTAAGAAAAACATTACAAAATTAAAGAAAATATCAAGCAATTGTTTAGAGAGTAGAAACCGAATGTAGGTTACATTAATGGGTTTCATGTTTCTCGTATTGTATAGAAGATAAAATTATCTTGTACATAAACATAAAATATATTCAATTCATGACAGCTCATATAAAAAGAAGAGAAAAAAAATGAATTATATATATATTTTTATGTGTATATAAAATAATTTTATTTCCAAAGACATTATACCTATAAAAATATAGAGTATATTTTCTCATTAATATTATTTATATAAAATCATACTACAAATACTTTTTTACATATATTCGATAATTATAACTATTATATCTTAAATATATTTTACCTACCATTTATAGATTCATAAATAATAATTTTTAAAAATTAATAATTAATTTCATATTTTTATTTAAAAAATTAGAAAATCATTTTTCCTTCCCAAGGAAAACAAATCCCGAGAAGTCTTTTAGACGGAAAAATATATATTTTAAAAAATAATGTGGGAAGTTTAATATTTTGAAAATTAAAAATAAATTTACTATTTCTCCTACACGTGATAAAATTGTTTTATGTAACACAAAAGGCAGGAGATTTGAAATTATAAGAGATAAATTTATCACTTATAACAGAAGAAACATTTTTCCCATTTAAAAAAATATAAAATAAATACGTAAAAAAGCCAATAAAACCACAAACGCACAGAACTAAAAGTTCTTCAAATTCAAGCGGAAAATAACATGCAGCTGGAGAGTTATTTTAGATTATAGTTGTTGATGCTTCTAGAAGGGAGTTCTGCGTGTCCGGGGCTATAATGAAGTCCCATCTACTTTCCAGAAAGTATGTAACATTCACATCATCAGAGCTGTTTCAGAAAAGATATGAATCATGGCAAAGTGGCATTTGTTGCACATGATATGTGATCTAGCATTTCAACCTTCGCTGACGACAAGATCTAAGGGAAAAATCCTTTCGTTGAAATTGACAGAACTCGGGGAAACCCAAGGGGAATTTCATTCAGTAGTTGATCTTCTCTTGAATATATTGTCTCTGGATAGCCATTCACTGGAAAGTACTCCAATAACGCTAAGGCAAGCGCCAACAGAACAAGTATCAGCTAAATTTCCCAAGTTCCATCTTCTTCTTTATAGCCCTTTGACCATGATAGATAAATGAATCTAGTATTCCAGAAACAGTGAAAACACCTGTATGCAACAAACAGCAAGCATGGTTGTTGTGTCAAAATTCACACAAATGAAATGATACTTGTCTCATTAACTTACTGATGCCTATTATGCAAGACTGAAAAGGAATAGTGGAAAATCCATATTTACCTCCAACAATGGCACACACATTAGTAAGAAAATGTAAGAATGAGATATGTTCTTCAGTAAAAGTAACCTGCAATATGCAAATCCAGTACAATACAATGATCAAAGAGCATGAAAGAGAATGAGAACAAGAGAGGGAAAAAGACCTTATTGAAAAAAAACACTAAGAAAAGCCTAGTTGCAATTATTGATTATGATATTCCATATTTGAACCCCAGTTGAATAGCTATAATAATTATTTAAAAAAAAAACAAACCTTAATTGGAGAAAGGTCATAGAAGAAGAAAACTCCAGGGAGGGACTGAAGACGGCCTACATCTGCAGTCCTGAAGTGTTCTGTCACGGAGAACTGCAAAAACATTTCCAGTTTGTATTATGCTTTGCTTGTCAGAAAGCAAAAGAAATGTCAAAAGTGGCATTTATAAGTTCAATAACCTGGTTTGACTGGATGGTATGTCCACTCACATCAGTGTACACAGTAGGCACAACCTGAAATAAAACAAGTGGCAACAGTTGATAAAAAGTTTTGGAGAAAAATGTTTATCATTTTAAATGACACAACTTATACCCTTTCACTCTCACAAATAGGTAGGACCCACACCTTTATTTTTTTGTCAACTCTCTCTCTTCTCTTTTATCTATCTCTTTCTCTCTCTTAAAATGACACAACCTGACATCCTTTTAAATGACACACACTTTACCCAAAGTTTTGAAGCAGAATAGTTTTGCAGGTACAATATTCCACATATCTTGCATAGCAAAGTACCCATTCGAGTACCCTTTTAAAGACACACACATCCTAAAGACAACATAACACAAAAAAAGAAAAACTGTGCATTGCACAGCATGTTAACACCTTCCTGATGTAACCAAAGTATTCAACAGGGAAAGGCACCCTTAACCAAAGTATTAAAAAGCTTTGAGGTTAGAGGCACCCAAAGGCTCACGCCTCACCAAAAAAAGAAAAGAATTCTTGCTACCCCACATCCCTGCCTCCTCTCTTTTACAACATTACTCATTGCTGCCATTAGTACTGTGAAAGTAAAAAGGAAAACATAATAAAAACTTCATCGAGATTTTTATGGTAATTTTTTTTAAAATTCAGCTCGCCAAAAAAAGCTGTTAAACACGTATACACATATACAGCTTGCCACATAAAGCAGAAAGCATATAAAATATAAATGGATAGAATACAAAATGAATAAAGCTATTAAAGTGTTCTCCTTGACAGAGCATTTGTAAGCAAATGCAGGACTTGACACAAAAACAGTATGCAGAAAGTAATCAGAAAACAACTCCACTAAGAAAATGAATATAAAGCAGACAAATATAGCTACAAACAAGTGGCATGGAATTGAAAATAGAAAACAAATACAGGAGCAAAGAAAATAAACCAGACCAACGGCGTAGTTCTGCTCTAATACCAGAGTAATGACTAAAATAAAGCATGCTTGTTGGTGGTGCAAACATAATAGTTTAAATAAAGAAGGACAAAGTGCCAAATCATATAAAGAAGTGTAGAAGAACAAGTGAAAAATAAATGAATAAAAAAATTAACTGTTTGCTTTGAAGGTGGCAGAATTTAGCTTGGCGGTGGTTGATGTTTCATAGCACCAGATTACATAACTAGAATTGTTTTATATGAACGCTGACAATTTTTATGGGCTGTAGTCTGTCAAGCCCACTGCCCATTAGTTAGGCACTCGCATGCAGCACCTCTGCATTGAGGAAAAAGCATCATCAAGGCATGAGAAGTATGCACAGTTGCACACAATGATGTGGTAGAGCCTCAAAGAGCAAGAAGCACTGGACCCTTCCCTTTCCTCAACTAAGAGCCTAAGGCACACCTTGTAGCGACTCTTAACTTCAATGGAGGTAACCAAAAATGAAAAAAAGATAAATTACATCAACTTCCCTTATAATTTTGGGAATTATTACAGACTCCCTAACTTTGAAATTTTACGACATAACCCGTGCATTTTTATTTTACAGACACACCATGTCACACACACCCCCATCAGCACAATTTCATATAGTGAAAAATATACAAAGAAGGGGGTAAGCATAATTTCAAAAACTTAAGGACGGGTTAAGTTAATTTCATCAAACATTGGAAGGTATATGTCTTTGACTTTGTCCAAAAAGCATGAAAAAATTTTAGTTTATCACTATCACATATACACTAAACAGACATTATTATGATACTAACTTTTCATATATAGTGAAAAATATACAAAGAAGGGGGTAAGCATAATTTCAAAAACTTAAGGACGGGTTAAGTTAATTTCATCAAACATTGGAAGGTATATGTCTTTGACTTTGTCCAAAAAGCATGAAAAAATTTTAGTTTATCACTATCACATATACACTAAACAGACATTATTATGATACTAACTTTTCATAAAAGAGATAAAAAATAGTGAAATAGACAAATGCTAGTAAAAAGTCATGATTTAGCCTATATATACACAGTTGCAATCCCCTATCACAGATATGCTTATTTTCCCAAAATTGAGATAATGACCCACCATTGGTTATTTGAAAATATTACAGGAAACTTTGGTGAATGCAATCAAACTCAAACAAGAGATATCTTACATTGCAGTAAATGCAAAGATTCAAAATTGCATAAATGCAGGGCTGTTTAAAAAAGAACATTTGACATATCTCAAAGTCATTGTGTGAAAATGATCAAAAGTTTCACCACTAACATCTAGTAACGTGTCAAACCAGATATACCCACCAATATATCACAGTATCAAAATTGAAATTCACAATTCTAATTTTGACTTTTGATTAGATGTTATAAATTCACAGTATCAAAACTTTGGTGATGTTGATGTTGATGTTGATTAATATAGCTCATAAATTCAGATCAAAATCGTCCACCAATTCCAATAGAAGCAAGCAGCATTATCAAGTTAATTAAAGAGTGATTTAACCCATAAATATTAAAATTTGAAAATTACATCTATGCATAATAAAACTTAGTATTGGTAATAGTAATACACAGTACGCAGAGATCTGGAATACTAACCTTAATAAAATACTGATACATCCCACTTGGTGTTTCTTGTGTCCAATGCACACTGATAATGAAGAAAGTGTCAAAACGTATCTAAATAAAATATTCAAGTTTGATAAATTGTTCATTTGAGGCTGAGAGAGTATAAGGAGCTCACCGGTCCAGAGGATTCACAACACCAGGGAAATACTCACCAAAAGTTAATCTGTTGATGTGGTGACTTAACTGTATTACATGTTATAGACAAGTTAGTGGCTTGAAATACGAAGAATGATAAAAGAAATTTCTTGGGAAAAATAATAAAGTATTATTTACTACCTTTCTATTGATATTTCATAAAAGCTATAAATTATTAGCAGTAAAAATTGCAAATAAAATTCACCAAAGTGAATACAAAGTGACAGGTCATATCTTACATTAAAAGAGTCCTTTTGAAAAGCCAGCAGGTCATGTACATGTACACCAGATTGCTGAAAGCTTTTCCCAGGAGCAAAATGGAAATTCCCCGCCACCTTATTTACTTCCAAGAAACCATATACATTGCATCCTTCACCTTCCTCATCCTTGATTCTTTGTAAGAATCCTTCTCTTTTGCACTAAGTGATGCAAATCATACACCAAAGAGGCACGGATTAACTTAACAATATGACTTTGACAGAAGAGTTATTTAAATAGATGAGAAAGGGGATAAGCCCACTCATTGTTGAAGGTAACAAGATACAGCTACGTGAAATACGACAAGATATTCATGCTAAATATTCGGGGGGGAAACTATATAGCATATATAGCCAGTTATATTTGAATAAACTTGTAGATATAACCATGCATACACAAATTGAAGGTGAAATCACGAAGGAAAACAAACTCCATCCTTCAATTTACTAGTGACATGACCAAGCTGTAAGCCAAACTTTTTACTGCAACGCTGAATTGGCTATTGAAGCATAGTGAACTCTTCTAGTTGGTTTAGTAATCAATTCATGGTTGGATTAATGTAATCTAGTTCTCCTTGGATAGGACAACAGCTAGAAGCCTAGAAATATATAATTGAACAGTTCTAAATGCAGTTGTATCCAAAAATATTCCACACCATAAAGTGAAATTGCATGTGTAACTTTGTGTCAAAATAATAATCCACAGTTCCATGCAAATGTCACAGGATATTAGGTGTGGCAACCAACTCATCATTCATTAATAGCAAAAGGATGAAACTGGAATTGGTTGTTCATCAGCAATACTGCTTTACAAAATAATGAGTTTATGGATAACAGTTTATTTCACATTTCACAATAAGAATGTTATTATAAGGGAAATAAGAGATCTGTCAGGAAAACGAATTTCTTCTATATTGAAAATTGAGTAGTAAACCAAACCAATATGATCAAATGGATCACAAATAGAGACTTCACTATTTTACAGATAAATAATCTGTTCTGTAATATATGTGTGGCCAAAAAATTGTGAACTTTGGGAGTTCTATACACATATAAAAGTATGAAGTTTGCTTGCAGTGGAAAATTTAACATGTTACTGTCAACAAAATCGTGTTTGATAACCTCAGGAATAATATTGAATTAAAAGTCAAGATGTCATATGGACAGACCTGATCAATTAAATCTGGATTTGAAAGTCCCCAACCTTTCTTTTGATATGCTTCACGAACTTCCTCGCAGTTATTACAACAGTCCTCATCTGACTGCATACGCAAACACGTGCAAGATTCAGGTAAGCATCAAACTTATGATGCTGGGAACATTGTAATTAAAGGCACATAAATCCATCATTATGAAACCCAAAAAGGAAAACCTAAGATGTTAGATGAAAGGAAGAAAACTGCAGGGACTTGACTGTTAATGCTTCCTAGTTGAAAACTGCTCATCAGAACAGATATATGGTCCTTTAAATTTTTGGGAGCAAACAATAGCGAAACAAATACCAGATTTTTTATTATGCAATGTAGTGAGAACAGTCTCTTCTCTCTTCACTTCTCTCTAGTAATCAATACATAAATAAGGCATTAAATTAGGAAATCCTTATTAAGCATAATTTTAAACCAGGCATACCCCTTCAGCACCATAACACGAACCACAATAAGTCTCATTGTGCTCAAGCCTGCCTCCATGTCTTTGCAAGGGCTTTTCAATCTGAGAAAATAAACAGTTATATAAAGAAAATGTTGTACAAATGACATAAGCAAGCAAGATGTAATTTCTTAAAACTATAGTTTAAGAAGAAATTCTAGATAAAGCATCACCAGTTTAATCTTAAGAAGGTGTAAATAACCAATTCAACCGAAAAGCTTAAGCTAGTGGGTGATGGCTTTTGAATAGTTTTTATATATCTCAACACGCCCCCTCACACGAGAGCTCACTGGGCTTGAAGGGTGGACAATGCACAGGCCCATCTACCCGTGCGAACAAAGAAATTCCACTTGAAAGAAAGTGGGAGGCGACGAGGATCGAACCGGGACACGAGGCTCTGATACCATGTAAAGAACCAATTCAATCCAAAAGCTTAAGCTAGTGGGTGATGACTTTTTAATAGTTTTTATATATCTCAACAGAAGGGAAAAACTGAAAAAGAATTGCATCTAAAAGGTAACGAGATAAGTAACTAGTGGTCATTCTCTAAAGAGAAAATTTCATGTTAACATGTTCAGCCAGTCAGGCTTGCTAAAGCTTAATAACAAGTTTCCTATGTCAACATCAACATCAACATCACCTTTATCCCAAACTAGTTGCGATAAGATGTTTCCTAAATGAGAAAAAGAAATTAAAATGAAAAGAACCCGAGTCAAATAACAGCAGTATTCAACGATGCAATATAAGAATACAACTAATTACAAAAATACTTTAGTTGAAACAAACCTTGGGAGCACCAATTCCGTCTTGCCTTGTTTCTATCACATTGCCATGAGAGTCCAATCTTTTCTTGATTATATCATGTTTCTGAGAGTTACACCAAAAGACAAATAACAATGTTAGAAACTAGGGAACAGGGAAAAGATCAAAAGGACGAAGGTGAATATGCATTCGAAATATTACAAAGATAAAGTATAACTTGACTACGTATTATATATTACTGCACCAAAACGACTAATTTCCAGGTGCTCAAGCGCGTAATTGAAAATAAGAGTTTATATATATATATGATACATACTACATCTAGGTGCTGCTCTCCGCTGATGTCCATGGCATCAAGACTGAGTATGGAACATGCTAGTGCAGGAAATGTAACATCAAACTGCACTTTCAACGTCAAAAGCACAAAGATCAATAAATTTATGTAGCAAATCAACCGAAGCACATTACAATACGCAAATGACGTAACACAAAAACTCCAACAAATATTTGAAAACAACAATACATAAATTAAAGAGTTAATGTCAGAGGGAAAGGAACTCCAAGGAAAGGACATTACATTGATACGCAACGTTTCTCCTCTAGAAGTATCTACAACAAGCTTGGTCTCCGTTGCGGCATGGAGATACAATCCTGAAGGCAGCGTCAAACACAACACAAAAATGAGTTGAAACCAGGAGCATATCAAAACGCAAAAAACAACAAAGCAAAACGACGAAACGAGAATGAGGCGTACGAAGCTCGGAGATGAAGAGCAAGAGCATGAGAATGGAGGAAGCGAGGGTGATTACGCCACCCGAGAGCGTGCGGCTGTAGAAGTCCTCGTTGATTTTAGGGTACGCATCCAGATTGCGGAGCTTGCTCATTATGCTGTCCATGCCTCAATCCCTAAAAGTGATGATTGTTGCCAAAGATCAACGATCCAAATCGAAGATCTAACCTAACCTCGTTTTTATAATTATGTTGATGAAATTTGAATTGTTCTGAGATCAAAAACACCCCGTTCAATCAGAATTCTTTCGCTCTTGAAATTGTAACGGGGCGTTTCAGATTGAATTCAATTTCCTAGAGTCTCCGAGGCTGCTCTATTATCTTTTGTTTTTTGTTTTTTAACTCGGCGAGCTTTACTACTTCTTCTTCTTCTTCTTTAATTCTTAATTTACGGGAAAATAAATAAAACATTCTAAATCTCAACAGATAAAATTAAGGGAAATGATACTCTCATGCTACATGAGATAACATCATTTTTCTACTCAAATTCGTTTTCCGTGCCAATTAGTTTTTCTTTTCTTTTTAAATATAAATTATGGGACCCACATTCAACTTCTCTCTACTTTTTTTCTCTCCTACAATCCTACAACATAAGAAAAGTTAAACCCTTTAAATATCATATCGTTTTTGCTATTTATCCGGGTCGGTTAGGAGCCTTTTTCCGGTGTCGTCTTTTCTGTTCTTTTTGGATTGGGATCTTTTCTTCGCCTTTCAGTTTCTCTTCGTGTCAACAAAATCCACAAATATTTTAACCTTACTTATTAAAATAGAATGTTTAATTAAGGATGAATTACTTTCTTTTGGTAAAACAATATGGATAAAAAAATTAATTTATTACTTCTTTTAATAAAAAATTATGAATAAGTAGTCGTTTTATAAAATATTACAAATTTATAGCACTCAAACATGTCCAGAATGGGGCGTGTTTGCATGGAGAGAGACACGCCTAATGCAGGGCGTGACCAGCCGGAGGAACACGCCCAAAACAGGGCGTGACAGGCAGGAGAGAGACACGCCTCACAGAGGGCGTGATCAGGGGGAGACACGCCTCAAAGAGGGCGTGACCAGCTGGGGGTGACACGACTCACTGAGGGCGTGACCAGCTTGGCCTCGTTGGTCGTAGTTTTATTTATTGTACTTCTTTTAGTTAGATGGACTGATGTATTGACTTTATTTTGGGAATGTTGTTACTGTGCTATCGCTGACATTGTGGACTTTTTTTTTGAACTGTTGTTTGAATAGTGTTATAAGCGTGCAAGGAGTAAATGCTAATTTTTATGTTTACAAAGACAGAGCGATACGATTTCATCAACAAGAATACTACACAATCACCATAAAAGCTAATTAAAAAAAAAAAACAGTGATACAATTTAATTGGCAAAATAATTGTTCCCGACCTACGATTATCATGCATTATTTCCACGGTTATCATCTCTGAATTACAAAAGTTGGATATAAACATTAACAGAATAACAGGTATATCAACAGCAATTTTAATTAGCTTTTTAATTTGAAATTACGTACCTACTACAAGTGCTGCAATAACGTCAGAATCAAGTTGTCGATGATCTTGAGAAAGATGATCATTCAAGCAATTGTGATCCACCACATTTCGTTTACCTTCCAATTTTCACCATACGTTGGTTTAATTACCCTGATCCTCCACGCGAAACCTTGGACGTGCGCACAACATTTCATACTTAATTTTGTGGGAGTGCTCTCAACCACAATTGCTTCTTGATACTCCTTCATGAGGTAGCGCTTGATTGCAATCTGAGCCTATTTTTTGGATTCAAAATGTTGGTTAACAAACAATTTTTCTCCCAAATGCCATGGACCCTGGATTGAACCCGAACTCTGTGTCCATGATTGTGCCTCATTCGGATAATCCCAATCAATATATGTGTAATGTGGAATTTTTGACCAAAAAGGATCAACAGGTGCATCGCCTACATGTACTACGTAATAATAATAATATAATTGAATTATTTTCTTAATGGTTAATTGCAACATCCAAACTGTCAGTATATTAATTGATAGTGATAAATATCAAGATACAAGAGGAATTGATAGTAATCCTTGTTGTGTTAAACTACACAACATTGGTTCTATTATATAGCAAACCAATTGAAGAATACAATGAGACACACACAATGTGGGACTAACACTCTTAACACAATAGACACACACAATGTGGGACTAACACTCTTAACACTCCCCCTTAAGCTGTAGCATATAGATCATATGCTACAAGCTTGACACATAAATAATACTCCTATTAGGAACCAAAAGCAACATTGCTACATCAACAAAATGAAATGACCAAGTAACATAACATCAAAATAAATCTCCTATATGAGAAACCAAAAATCAACAATGTGCTAAAAATGGCGTCGGAATGAACATCAACATGGAAGATGCCGGAATGATCATCGGCAAAGACATCTGTGCTGGAATGACCATCAGCAACATGGACGGTGCTCCCCCTCAAGAGGAACTTCGGTGCCGGAATTATCATCGACAAAGACAACTGTGCTGGAATGACCATCAGCAACATGGAAAGTGCTCCCCCTCAAGAGGAACTTCGGAGCCGGAATTATCATCGGCAAAGACAACTGTTGGAATGACCATGAGCAACATGGAAAGTGCTCCCCCTCAAGAGGAACTTCGGAGCCGGAATTATCATCGGCAAAGACAACTGTGCTGGAATGACCATCAGCAACATGGAAAGTGCTCCCCCTCAAGAGGAACTTCGGTGCCGGAATTATCATCGGCAAAGACAACTGTGCTGGAATGACCATCAGCAACATGGAAAGTGCTCCCCCTCAAGAGGAACTTCGGAGCCGGAATTATCATCGGCAAAGACAACTGTGCTGGAATGACCATCAGCAACATGGAAAGTGCTCCCCCTCAAGAGGAACTTCGGTGCCGGAATTATCATCGGCAAAGACAACTGTGCTGGAATGACCATCAGCAACATGGAAGGTGCTCCCCCTCAAGAGGACGATGAATAGAATAAATAGTCCATCTTGGGAAGAAAGAAGATAAAAAAAAAAAAAAAAAAACTTCACATAATCGGAAAAGTCGACGGAGACGGCGGTGGGTCGTCGGAGACGCTAGTGGGTCGTCAGAAAAGTCGCCAGAAAGTCATCAAAAAAGTCAACGGAGACGGCAATCAACGGTGGTCGATCAATGGCGGTCAACCCAACAGCTTCCCAAGGATCATTCTTTTCTGATGTGACAGATCAGTCTAAGCTGCAGTCACAGAGCATACTAAGAAAAACCCGAAAATGAAATAACAACGGGAATCCCTCAAGGAGGGTGATATCTCTCTATAACCATATTGAATTTATGGAAAAGAGAACTAAGTTAAGCGGATTAAGACTCCTCTTGTTAGGCTCTGATACCATGATAAATATCAAGATACAAGAGGAATTGATAGTAATCCTTGTTGTGTTAAACTACACAACATTGGTTCTATTATATAGCAAACCAATTGAAGAATACAATGAGACACACACAATGTGGGACTAACACTCTTAACACAATGAGACACACACAATGTGGGACTAACACTCTTAACAGATAGCATACCTTCAGGATGTTCTGGTACTTGACTCGATGTTGTGTCATGATGTACAACGATACGAGACTCCCCCAAATCATGTCATGGTTGAAGTTCAGTACCAGACCTGACACATTCTTCGTCATTGTCCGATGCACTCGCATCCTCTGCAAGAAGACGATCCTCCATTGCAATATTTTATTCATCATCTTCATCATACTCCTCATCCATAACCCAAGTAGGGTCATGTTCATCTTCCTTAGACATGTTAATAGCAGAAGCAACAGATGAGGATGCAATAAGAGGAGAAGTAGACCTAACTGACCTCATTGGTATAACAACTTTCTCCGCGGTGGTAGTATCCACATACAACTCTAGGAAATCCTCTCGGGACTGGTTCGAGAACTCTTCCACTACCATATCGATGTCTTCGTCATCGACCACTTGCAAGCTAATGTATTGTTCACATTGCCATAATCTTGCCGTGACTAGAGAGTGATCAAATGGTTGTCTTGAAGACATAATTTTTGACTTATTTTCTGATGCAGTTCAGCAACCGTTGAGTTCCGTTTAATACGTGATGACCTTTTCTCCCTTACAAAAATAACACCACGACGACCTTCTTCTTTCCTACCGTTAAAATAAAGAACAACACGAATAATATAAGAATTCACACTCATTTTAAGAATCACAATATTAAAAGATAAAACAAAATACGAGTAAACAAGTGCAAACTATCAGAGAGTTTAAGCATAACAATGAGAGAGTTATGAAGAGTGTGTAGGGGGTGAGTGTTTAAATAGAGTGCAGTTTAGTCACTCACGCCCAGGACTCGGCATGACCTTCCAGTGGGTCACGCCCTCTGTGAGGCGTGTCTCTCTCCTGCAGGTCACGTCCTGTTTTGGGTGTGTTCCTCCGGCTGGTCACGCCCTGCATTGGGCGTGTCTCTCTCCATGCGAACACGCCCTATTTTGGGCGTGTTTGAGTGCCATAGATTTGTAATATTTTGTAAAACGACTACTTATTCGTATTTTTTTATTAAAAAAGCAATAAATTAATTTTTTTTGCCAAACAATATGTTATTATTTTTTATTTTTTTAGATTTTATTTAAAAAATAAAAATTGTTCTACTAGAACTATTAAATAGTATTTTTTTACTTTACCAAAAAAAGTATTTTTTTTTTAATTTTAATTTTTTAAATTATTTTAAGTTACTTCATTTTTTATTTGTTTTTCATTTCTGTCTTTTTATAAATTTCTTTTAATTTCACATTTTAAATTAATACAAAAAAATTCAAATAAAAAAGAATTATTATTAAATTTTAAATATTTTTTATGGGACACAATAAACTTTTAACGATTTAAGAAAAAATTGAATCAGATATTTTTTTGGTGGGCAATTAAATCAAATCTTAGTCATTGATCTATTTTGCATATAATGACACATATATCTTATAAATTAGAGTGATTAAATATAAATAAGATTAATGTTATGTGACTTATTTAAATGTAAATTAATTATATTTTTTTTTGTAATTTATAAGATATAGGTATGTTTAAATGGATTTTTTTCACATGAAATTATTTTTTGCCAAACGTCAACTTTTAAATATTTGATTATAAGTTTTTTAATTTTTCTAATTAAAATATGTACAAAAGGTCTAAAGATTTCTTATCTGATAAAGTTATCATCTCTTGAATTGTTAATTGACCCTCAACTGATAAAATTCATGATAGTCAACAAAGGGTCTAAAGATTTATTATTTGGAAGTTTTTTAACTGAATTTCTATCATAATAAAACAAGCATGAGCTTATATATTATATATATATATATATATATATATATATATATATATATATATATATATATATATATATAAAATGAAATGAGAATTTCTTTTGGTTAAAGAAATGATAAAATTTGAAAGAATATTTATTATTTATAAAAATATATATTTTGTGTAATTTTTTTTTTTGGTACATATAGTTTGTGTAATTTTAAATGTGAAATGAATATGAAATCTCTTGGCATATCTACTAAAATGAAATTAGGCCTAAAACAAATACAAAAAATTCAATAGTTTCATTTATTAACCTTTATTTTAATTAGTTCAATTTAGAAGTTTTTTTTAGCTTCCCAACGGTTCATTCTTCGGATTATATTCAGTTTGAATATTTGTTGGATCCTATTAAAAGAATGCAGTTTTCCAAATTTTTTATTTTTTATTTTCGGGTCCTGAATTCAAAATTTCGGATTAAGGGGCCCAAATGCAAAGAGTATTTGATGAATTACCTTGTTCTTTATTTTGACGGGCTTCGATCGACCTGTTTACAAAGTAATTGATTATGAAGTTTTTCGGTTTTGTGTTTTTTGTCAAAGCTGAAGGTGAATAGGCCCAAATACCTAAATGAGGATGCAATGCAACCGTTTGAAACCTCAAACTATATTTCGGGCCAAAAAATTGGACTCGTCATCCATCCTTAACCTCCCCTTAAAAAACCTAAATCCTTGTTCCAAAAGCCAAATATATAATTATTTTTTGGGTGAAAATGAAAAGCCAATTTATCATGACAAAAGTTTAAAAAAAAAATCTGACTTCGAAAGTTTAATGCATACGGATACTTAAATGGTCAAAAGAAAAAAGGTAATTTTGAAAATAATACACTCATCCATCATATAATTAAAACGAGCTTACTACAAAATTTGGGAATATCTTTCCGTGAAAACTATCATTTTCGCAAGAAATTATTTTTCCGGAAGCCTTATAACATGGATTTGGCCGGGAAGGATCTCCAGCAACGGTGATGACTATAACAACATGAATAGCTCGTTAAGAACCACCTGAAGTCTCTGGGGAAGTTGGAACGATATTAAATGAAAATAAGAATGAGACATTCCTATTTTTGGTAATGTAATGGAACATTATTTCTTTTAATCGTAGAAATAAATGTTCTATTTATACTGTTAATTACCTGGTTAGTTTTTTATTTCAATATTATATGGGGCAGGTTATATTTATAAAAAAATTTGTTTACAAACTACACTAAGTACGATCGGTCATACTTTAATCATGCAGTGTACGACCGGTCATACTTAACGTAAATTGCAAAAAAAAAATTGTAAACGAATCCTATCCCATATTATATATAGGGATTTATTGTTATTTTTGTTGTGATCTCAATCACGACTCACGATCTTTAAATTTAATTATCGTTTTATATTATCAAAATTCATGAATAAGTAATCTCTATCTAAATTATAAATAAGTATGCAAACACAATTTAATTCATAAAAGTATATAAATACATTTTAAAAATAATAAAGCATAAGGAACAAGACACAAAATTAACTTAAGATAAAGATTTAAGGTGAGGTGGGTCAAAACCAGCTCCCAGCAGGTACAATTGTAATGTAACGAGTACAATTTTATTTCTTTTATTTTTTTACATTGACATTCAATTAAGTAAAAATAATATTTTAGGAAAAACAAAATTGTAATAAGTAAGATAGAGAGGGTCCCTTTATAAACAATACAGATAGTTGTAGACGAGATAGACTGATATATAAAAAGAGTTAATTAATGTGCTACCTCCTTGCGGTAGGAATTCACCTATTGTGATTTGTAATGTTTTAGGTTCTCTTTATTTAGATGAGATCACTTTCTCTCACATTGTATATTGAGTTATATCCTTTTTGGGTGGGCTGACATCATATATTTGATCTGACGAATTAACCCAAAACATAAAGAAAGAAATAATTCGAAACAAATTTGGATAAATTATGACATAATAATCAAAGATGTGTCTATTTTTTTTTCTTTTCAAGGGAGGGATGATATTGCAGCACTTCCTCTTATTTTGGCGAGTTAAGGAAAATCAAGACATCTTCTCTATTTTTCTTGGGACCGCTAGTTAAGTGAATACAATATATTGAACCGTAAAAGCATGCAGCTTCAGATCTAATCTAATATTGGGATGTCTCTCCAATATCTCATTTACTTTATTTTATTTTTGGTATAACGCGAAAGTATCCCTATTCAATCTCTCATTTATTTTAAACCTAACCTTCGCCACACACTCTTTCTCAATCTCTCATCCTCCCATATCCCGTTCAAAGTGCATAGTGCATGCATGCAAAGAACGCCACTTTCACCTCTCTCATGCAAACTACGGCCCTCTCTTCCTCATTGCTAACATCCCCACAATCCTCCACCATCCCTTCTTCTCTCTCTCCACCCACCGCTTCCCATACTCCCATGGCGGAGCAGGTCCCGCCGCCGCAGTCGCCACCGGTTCCCATAAACTCCAGCTAGCAAACTTCGGAAATGGCATTAATTATGGCAGCTACGTTGTCCAGGTCCCCAGGGACCAAGTCTACCGCACTTCGCCACCGGAAAACACCCGCATCGCCGAGCAGCACCGAAACACTCCCGAGAGGGACAAAAAGAGGAAATGCTATTGGTGTTACGTGCGAATCATTGCTATTGGTGGCTCCTAGGTGGCTTTTTCCTCATGTTAAATAGAGTACAACATTACTTTACAGGTCCACAATCCAAATTCAAGAGTGGGCATTTTGTATAAAGGAGGGGATGTTTCCTTATTGGTAAGGCAACAAGAAATTGCTTCAGGTCCCTATCCAACTTTCTTTCAAGCCCATCATAATTCAAGTGTGCTTAATTTAGCATTGAAAGGCTCAAAAGCCTAGTTGCCTAAGGGGGTCGATGACAGCATGAGAAACGACAAAAATAAAAATAAAATTTGCATGTCACGTTTTTTTTTGTATAGAATGACACTTTCTTTTTAGGGTTTTATAAGAGTTATGTTGTAGGAAAAATGATTGTGTTATGTTATAGAGATTCGTTTTACGTGGTAGAGTTCTTTTTTTTTTTTTGGCTGCGGGCCCCACAAAAAGTTGTGTGTGTAGGAAATTGTTTTTGGTGATAGATGATAAACCCTTCTTTTTAACCATTCACGTCCGAGTACGAGCGAGAAAGGGGAAGTTGCATGGTGGGACGAAGAAATACGACGTGTCGTGCCAAGTGAAGGTGGATACATAGGCCAAAGTCACTGGTGTGCTTTCCCAACATTCCAACAATGCCAAACCAAACGACACTGCTAGTTGCTCGCAACTCCAAGTTTTCTCTTTTCTTCAGAATTTGAGATCCATTTTACGACGGCTCTGGGACGAGGAAATCAAATGGTTGGTTAGGTACCTTTTTTTCACTTTTTTTTTTCCTTTTTCTTTAATACCTTCGGTATTGAACGTTGAGTAAGTATTTACCGCAGATATGTACATAAATAGCTGACACAGACAAAACAATTTTGTTTTCTCTTCTTATTCTTAGATCTACCCCTTTCTAGATTCAGATGTCAATGTAAATTTTAACTTTCAGAGTGATAGGTGCCGGAAAGATTGTGTTAACATTAATTTGGTTTTTGAAAAAAAAGACGTACATAATAGTTAATGCTAACTAATTTAATGATGAAAGATAGAGAATGCTATCAATCTAATCATCTAAAAAACTTATTTTAATTTAATTCCTCAATAATAAGAAATGAAATCAATTTAGTATTTTAAAAATAAAATACATATACATGGTTTATGTTATTTTTATTTTTAAATTACAAAAAAATTCAAAATATTTGTACTCACTCTAATATTTGTTATTTTCCCCTTCCAGCTATAAAGAAACTCATTTGTTAATTATTAATATTTGTGTGTTTTTTAGCTTTAATTAACTTGTCATTTTATCGTAATGCTATGAATATACTAATATATAGGTTCATAAAATGAACTAATGATTTTTTAATTAAAAATAATTTAAATGGTGATGGTGAAAAATATGATAGCAGAAGATATAATATGGTATTTAAGTCGGTTTAATCTAGTTCAAATATTGTTGGATCTATATCGGGGGCGACTCCTCCAATGTTATTATTATTATTACTATTATTTTGATAAACAATGTTATTTTCTTTATTTGTAGATTCAAATTCGAATTCTCTTATTAAATTAAAATTATAAATATAAAAATTATTATAACTTTGAAATAAATTAAAATTACAAAAACACCATGATTTCCACCTCAAAATGATGTTGTATTGGGTTTACCGCAGATAATTTATCTGCAGCGACTACAGAAAAAGTGAACCCTATATAATAACAACTGTTCTGTCCTAAAGACAGAGATGTCCAGCCCGATAGACTGGCGTGTTTCTTTTGGATCTAGTGCCCTCTCCAAGGCATCTATGAAGGAGATACCTTTGAGTTGAGCAGATCACTGTACACAGAATACTATAACGGCGTTAGCCAAAGGGGAGTGTGTGCACAGTGACAACGTAATAGTATGAGAAAGAGTCCGTCTACCTTTAGGGTTTACCTGGTATTTATAGGGGTTACCTGTGGGTAATGCGGATGGGACTTAGGTGTTTCTGACTCAGATCCCAGCCTATCCGCTGAGCTGTCACCGTGTTGTCGGATAAGTATCCTCGATGGATATCTGTCTTGAGTCAATGCTGACTCAGATATGGGATTGCCCCTTGTTGGGCCTGTCGTCTTAATGGGCTCTTTATTGGGCTTTGTTGGGCTTGTTTCTTAATGGACCCATTATACGGGTCCATAACAGTTGCCCCCCAGCCCGGTAGTTTGGTTGTCCAGGCTGCCGGGGTGAATTGTCTTGCCTTTTGCTTCAGGTTTTCTGCTGAGCTTTTGAGTTTTTGTAAACTTTTTGCATATAAACTTTTTGCATATATGTTCCTTACATCTCAGGCTTTTAAACCGGGGTCCTCATTGCCCCCTATCTCGGCGGGTTGATCATAGACCATGGGAAATATTTCACGTATTCCCATACCGAGTTTGGGATGAGATTGAGTGGTTGGGATCCAACTGGCGAGTTGCCCCAAGCATCATTCCATACGCACATGTCCTGAGTTTGTAGCTTCCTTCTGAAAACGGGAATGATTTTCCCTTGTCAACTATGTGGACGGGTTATGCATGAACCCGGCAAGATACTGCACATGTGTAACCGGGGAGCGTACAAGCTTGAGTTGTTGGGATCCAACTGGCGAGTTGCCCCCAAGTCTCAACCATGTAACCCGGCTAAAAGTTGCCCCTCCCAGCCCGGTAGTTTGGATGTCCAAGCTGCAGGGATGAAATAGAAGTAATCTCTGCATTTGAATTTTGCATATTTTATCCAAGTTAGCACTCGAATTTTTTCTTTAACTTGGCCTCTTTATTTAAGCAATTTTCTTTGGGTTGGAACTTTTCTTTGTCCGACTTAATTGAGTCAGTGATTGCAGATATTATCTTTCATCCATTCAGCCGGTTTTAGCGAACCGAGTATTGAATATGTTGTTTCCGTATTTCTCCCTCAATCTTTTTTGGCTGAGGTGGTGTTTGCCTCCTTTCAACATCGAGCTCGGCTTCTCCTTCCGAGGCTTTCACTTTGAGCCCAACTTCTTGCTCAGTTGCGTGGTGACTTTATTGATTCAGATTTAGCTTTTTAGCGTTAACTGAACAAAATGACCTAGCCAAGGTCCAATAAGGTCACTTGATCAAAGTCGTACCAATCTGCCCCTTATTTTTCAAATCCTTCCGTTTTTCTATGCTTCGGCTAGGGGCCACACTCCTGCAATGTGCTTTTTATTTTTAACTTATTTTCTATTCAACTTCTTGCATGTTGCTAGTCGTAGTTTTCCAATATCTTGGCGTTATAATGTTCAACTCGGCTTTTTGCCAGAGTGTCATTTCTTGACTTTGGGTTATTTTGACTTTCCCATGCATTCTGGGCCTTGAATTTTTGGAACGAGGAATGGTACTTCATTGCCCCTTATCTTGGTGGGTTGAGCATGAACCGAGCAAGATATTACGTACATTCCATATAACCGATGATGAATGAGCCTGAGTCGTTCGGATCGAACTGGCAAGTTGCCCCCAAGCACATCATCTTTGTAACTCGGCTTAACATCATTGTGTCCAGGTGTCTATTTCTTGGATCCTGGATGTGAGTTTGTAGTTCTCCTTACCAAATTCTTGTCAGTAATCGTAGACTGGGGTGTGATCCTTTTTTTTTTTTTTTTTTTTTTTTTCAGGACCACATCTCTCCAAATCTGTCTTCACTTTATCCTGGATTGGGGTGTGGTCCTTTTTTCAGGACCACGTCTCTCCAAATCCAGTAGTCGGGGTGTCCGGGGTGCATATCTGATAAGTATAGTTGGGTTGCTGTGCATTTCTATTGATCGCATTTTGTGAATATTTTATTCTCAGCGCGTAGGAATCGGCCATGTTCATGTTCCGAACCTGGATTAGCCTTTGTTCTGTGATGTATGGCTTTAACTATCTTGTCATGTTGAATTTTTACTTCAGACATCCTCCTTTGCTGTCCTACCCAGTAGTTTGGGTGTCCGAAGCGAAGTCCGTTGAACTATAATTTTGTCAAACTTCCGTGACTAAAGACTCTATTGGAAGTAGGAAAGTTTTTCCCTTTGACCTTTTTGCCGAAGTTTTATTGATTCATTGATCCATGTTCTGCATCCATGGATTCCTGTCGACCCATGTTTTGGATTTTTTCTTATTTCGTTCTTTCTTTGGTGCCGGGCTTCATGAGCCGGGTACAGTGTATGCTGTTTCAACATTCCTCTTTCAAACTTTTTGGCCGAGGTACGTAGCTCGGACTAGTTGAACAGTCTTTTGGACTGTCTTACCGAGATCTTGAAGTGTAAGGATTGCTGCTTTTCTTTTTTAATCTTGGTTGCATTCCTGCACTTGCCCCCCAGTCCGGCAGTCGGGAAATCTGAGTTGTCGGGCTGTATTACTTTAATCCAAGCTGTGTATGTCGGAATACCGACTTTGCCTTTGAAATTTCTTTTTTCTGATTTGGGGATCTTTGAGCCCCTTTTAACTGATATTGTCGGGCTTTTCTCCTGATTTTTTGCATCTTTCGTTTGCAGGTTTGAATTTCTCCTTGGTATACTTAGCCCAGTTTTATATACTGTAGCTTTATTTATCTGAGCTCGGCTTTTCCAGAATCTCGTTGTGATATCGTCTTCTGTTTCAACCCGGTTGTGCCTACCGTGTCTTTTACTGATTTTGACTTGATCAGAATCATTCACCTTTTTGAGTCCTGCGTGCATTGTCGTGGCGTTCAGATGGAACAGGGTGAGACTCCTACTGAAATCAGGACCGGGATGCCTCTTGTCCAATTTTTACGTTTTGCATCCATTTTATGTCTTTGAATGATTTTGCCTTTGTACTCGCATCTTGAGTTTTATGCCTCCTTGATAACTTAGATATATTTTCTAAGTATTTGAGGTTCACCAGATTCCAGAGTTGCCTGAAGTATTCGTTAAATACTTCTAAGGACTTAGCATTCCCTTGATTTTGATAAACAAGCTTGTTTTCTTGTTATCTAGGTTTGTAACTTAGGCAATTTTCTAAGAATATCAAACCTTACTCGAGTTGTTCGTCATCTGAGACGAGTTATTTTTACAACTCGAATAAATTCTTGTTTTTGCAACTCGTGCATTTTACGAGTTCCAGTATATTGACCTGGCCGAGGTCAAAGCATTATGCGGATTCCGCTTTTTGTCACTCTTTGTGACGCATGTTTATTTTAACTTAACGTTTTGTTAAGTCAGCATTGATGAAGGTGATCATTGTCGCCTTCAATCATGACCTGGGTTTCGTAACCCGGTACTATCCAAGGTAAAGGCAGTATTGTCACATGTCCCAGTTGGGTCTTTCGACCTTAGTACGGAACATTTCGACTTGATCAGAGTCAGCGTGACAAATTGCGCTTGTATCTCAGATTTATGTTGATGCATCAGAATCACAAGGATCCATATTTACGAAGGTATTTACTTGTTCATTCGATTGACTTTGACCCGGATTCGTACACCGTGGTTTCGTAATATTTAACTCGGCTTGTTGCCTAAGTTTTAATTTCAAAAGGCGTCATGATGACTTGATTAGTGTCAGTTCAATCTGCCCTGTTGAATCTTCGTTCAGTTTGGATTACGGAAGCGTCCTTCCGCTCTCCCTGAATCAGGCTTGATGTCGCATGTATGCAGTATTCTTATAGGACTCTTATTGGCAAGGCTAGAACTCGCAATCTTGCCCATAGGCAAGAGGGTTCAAATACCTCGACGTTATTGGACGGGCTAGAACTCGCTACCTTGCCCGTAGGCAAGAGGGTTCAAATACCTCGACGTTATGGACCCGTATAATGGGTCCATTAAGAAACAAGCCCAACAAAGCCCAATAAAGAGCCCATTAAGACGACAGGCCCAACAAGGGGCAATCCCATATCTGAGTCAGCATTGACTCAAGACAGATATCCATCGAGGATACTTATCCGACAACACGGTGACAGCTCAGCGGATAGGCTGGGATCTGAGTCAGAAACACCTAAGTCCCATCCGCATTACCCACAGGTAACCCCTATAAATACCAGGTAAACCCTAAAGGTAGACGGACTCTTTCTCATACTATTACGTTGTCACTGTGCACACACTCCCCTTTGGCTAACGCCGTTATAGTATTCTGTGTACAGTGATCTGCTCAACTCAAAGGTATCTCCTTCATAGACGCCTTGGAGAGGGCACTAGATCCAAAAGAAACACGCCAGTCTATCGGGCTGGACATCTCTGTCTTTAGGACAGAACAACAACTATTCACAACGTAAAACATTTTTAATAATAAAATGACACATGAATAGACATTAACATAAAAAATGTTACATTGATAAAAAAATTAGAATTAAATCCTTTCTGAATGGTTTCCATTGTCGTTTTGCAAAACCTGAATTTGCAATGATTTGGGTTAAAAAATAAAACGAATCTTGCAACTTTTTTATTTTTTTAAATCACGTTTACATTATTTTTAGTTTCATAAAATTATTATTTTTATACGTGATTTATAAAATTGATTTTATTCATATGCATATCCTCCACATGAATTAATTCCCTGTGTAATTTTTTTATGTTAAAAAAGAAACAATTTAAAAAATCATTTTCAAAATAAAAAAAGATTAACTGAAACTTTAGTTGGTAAATTTTAATTACGATTGTTATCTCTCTAATCTGCATCCAACAATATTGACTATACGAGCTAACCAAAACACTTTTTCTAGTTTTTTTCATGCTTTAAAGCGGCTGGAAAAGGAAACTCAGACGTTAGCGAGGGTTTGGATTACATTTTAGTAGAAATGTACCAAAAAAAAAAAAAAATTAAAAAAAAAAACTATGCTGAAAGAATTAATTTTAAAATACTTTATGTTAAAAAAATTAGTATTTTAAAAAATCATTTAAAAAAATTATTTTTTTGATAATAAAATAGAATCACTTTTAAAGTGTAAATATAACTATATTTTTAAAATTTTAGTATATTCCACAATCAATTAATTCTATTAGCTAAATTTTATTTAAAACTTACGTCTTTAAAAACTAATTCTAGTTATTGCAGAATTTTTTTTTTACCGCAAAATTTAACAAAACGGACATATATAGCATACTATGCACCAGCCATTTTTTCCTCGCAAATGTGATTCCTCTGCCAAACAAACATCCTCTCATGATTAGTTGTCATATATACAATACAAACGCCATATTCATGAGCCCGCGAGTGGTGTTTACCGGCTATGGTGTTAGTGTTCATTAAAAGTTACAGGTTCTAGGTGAGGGAAAGGTAAGGTGCCAACCCATACAAAGCATTTTCTTTGGCATTGAATCTATACTAAAGCGAACTGTTAGCTCCTTATGGCAACATCTGTCCCACAATAGAAGACCTTGCTAGATGCATGTTAGCCTAAAGGCTATATATATATAATATAATGCTCAACGATCTGTTCTGTATATACCTATCTTTTAATTTAGCTAATCACTTTGTCGCGCGTTTATATTACCTTTCTTTTTTAATCAACAGCGAGTGAACTGTGAAGGGCTAGATACCAGCAATAAACCTTATATGAAACTCAAAAAACAACCAGTATTTGCTCCCTACAACAGCAGCAACTATTCATAAAGAGTAGTTAATCTCATTATTCAATGCTAATTAAGCCGTAACCTAACGACTCACCATTAATCGACACTGTACAAAGTTATACATTGTATATAGAAATGAAAGCATATGTATGCTCGACTCTCGATGTGGGGACCATTTGATCGAAGTTCAAAGGCAGAGAGCAGATCGACACGTACGTCTATGGAGATCCATTATTTGGTATCCCTATGGCAAATAATGCATTACAGAAAACCAAATGCCTTGTTGCTTGCTAGCTAACTTAATTACTAAAGCTAACAACAGTATACTTGACTAATAATTAAACTAATACAGTAGTTGTTGAGGTCGCAAGAGTATTTTTACTAGGGACATGATCAGTTTACAAATTTTTTAGAATTTTCTTACAAATTACACTATATTCTCCCGGAAGAACATAGTGTAGTTTGTAAAAGTTTATATTCTCCCGGGAGAATATATTGTAATTTGTAAGAGTTTACAAACAAAAAAGTTTGTAAATATAACGTATCACTTTTTACTATGCGAAATGAGAAGGGTATGGAAAAATCCACACAACTCGGTTTGGCCTTTTAGCTTATGAATGCTGAGTTGTTGTTTTTTTGTTTTTTTTTTGTTTTTAATATAAAGGGTATTTTAATTAACCATATAACTCTGAAGCATCCTTCTCTCTCTCTCTTTTTTTTTTTTTTTTTTTTTTCCATTTTCTATTCTCAGGCGTGGTTTATTGGAAGCAAAAAGCTCACAACTGAAGATCATTTCATGTATTATTTGATTTGACTCATGAATGGACAAATTAACGTGACAAGAGATGGGAGAAAAAAATGTAGGGATAAAAGTAATAAAATCATCACCACTAATTTGTCTATGAATAGTACTCAAATCCTCTCACGTAATATTTATCTTAAGGGTAAAGTGTGTGTCATTTTAAAGAATATAAAGTTATGTTATTTTAAGAGATAGAAAGAGATAGATAAAGAAGGAGAAAAAGTTGACGAAAAAATATAAAGGTGTGAGTCTCACCTCTTTGTGAGAGTAATATGATATAAGTTGTGTCGTTTAAAAGGATAAACACTTTTCCCTTATCTTAAATAACACATGAAGAGATCTATTTCCAAGTCCTATAAATTTTAATTAATAATTGCCTCGATATCGCCCATAATAGGAAATGAGGCACCTTTTTTTGTATATTTTGTCTTTCACACAAATCAAGCACATGATTGAGACATACATGAGTGCAGGCTGTTCAATATTGCCATGATAATAGAGTGATGAGGGTGTTCAGTCAGATGTGTTGGGGAGTGCCGGTTTCGTACCAATAATTGGAGCTTCTATAAGGCTTCTCTTAGTTTATTTCAGTTTAAGCACCAATTATGAAACTGAATCTAATGGTAACCTATCTTTACACGTATGAAAATAAAGACCTGGGTTCCAAGGCTTGGAAGCGTGTTTGGTGTCTCCATTAAGAGTCCTAATGTCTTCTTCAAATCAAGCACTTTGAGTGGATTCCAACTCCTCTTCAACCACTTATAAGATTCACCAAGTAGTGGATTTCCCTTTCACGCACCTAACCCTTTGAAAATAAACCATTAAACTAGAAATCAGATCTCTCGTATTGTGTAAAAAATTACTATCTTGAGATACCACTCTGATGATATTTGATCGAGCAAATCAAATCAAGGCGGCCAACGGTTTAGGCATCTTTTAGAGAGCAATTATAAGGCTATGTTTAGGTTCAATATCCTAATCAAACAAGGATGGGGCTTTGAATTGTTAATGGTAGGGGATGTTAGGAATTAGGATCAATATCAACCCTAAGTGATTCTTTTAATTAGTTTATTATCTCAGATATTCTCACTTTATCTTTTATTAGGAGCTTTCTTAAATAATAATATATGCTTCAGATTTAGAGTTCCTGGACCATCCGTTCCAACTTTCATCTTGGTCCTATTAAAGCTTATTAAAATTCATCCTTGTTCCCATGTCTTTTTCCAACTATGTCTGACAAAAGGGTGAAAATCGATGCCCTGTATTCAAGTTGGGAGGTACAGGACCAAGTAGGTTTATGTACTGTGAGTCGGAGACTATAATTGTCATGTTATATCTACAAATTTACTATCCTTTGTTTGGTAATGGCATGTCTAACTCATTTCACAGCACAACACCTGGACCATAAGGACAACACCTGGACCATAAGGAATAGGGTGGTTGGCAATAATGCAAGTGTTTTGTTTTAGGGTTTTGTGATTAATAGGGTTATTCCCTATGAAGAACCGACACTTCAAAAACCTTGACGTGTCGTGTCCGATACTTTCCGACACGTTCGGACACACCGACACTCCCCGACACTCCATTACGCGTTATAGAAATTCAAAAAAGAGTTCAAAGTTTGCGTTACGTTGAGTTTTTAGTTTCAACTATTATATTCGTTATATTACGATTACTATTTTATTGAACTTAATATAAATATTTGGGATATATTATGTTTCTTTGCAAAATTTATGAATATTATAAGTTTAGATTCTTTTTTCGTTAAATTATTGAATATTAAATATAATATACACTACATAAATTAAAAATATTATTTAATATAAAAACGTGTCCTAAAGTATCGAAATCTAACATTTTTTAGAATTAACGTGTCGGTGTATCGTGTCACGTGTCCCGTGTCAGTATCGGTGGTATATAGGTTATTCCTTTGAGAGTGTTAGGTGTCTTAATTCGTAGCTAATTTAGAAATGCAACATGCGTAATTCGAGTAAGGAAAATGTGGTCAACAACTACAGGAATATGGATAGTTGATAACCGAAAGGAGGAGCCATCAGGGTTTCCGGCCAACTTGGTATAGTATCTATGCTCTACCTAAAGTTTGAATTTATACCTTTTGAATTATTACATGGTTATTGAGAAAGACGTAAGGCAAAACATGACATAGAAGTATATGCACAATGTGGATTTATTAGTCACAGTCGGATTTTGAGGCAAATACAACACATGACACATGATGATAAGGATGCTTGCATGCTAAACTTATGGACTTCTTTCCTCTCTTTTCACAAGACATCTACCCCAACCGAACTATTGTTAAAAAAAAATATAAAAAAATTATGAACAAATAGAAGAACTCTCAACTCATGATGACTTTCCTTATTTATGGACAAATAGTTTTTGTACGGCATATATCATTACATTTTTTTTAAAAATAAAATTATATGAAGTATAATATATTGTATTTTTCACATAAATTTTATACATTTTTATTTATTTTTTTAAAACTCATAAAAGATACACACGGGAAAAAAAGTTTTTGCAACTCAATTAGCCACTCACAGTTGTGTCGGTGTACGTGCTAGTATGTCTTCATAAAAAGACAAACCTTCTAATTATTAAAGTTGGCTTTTATATTTATTATGTCGTAGGAAAAATGATTCTGTAATGTTATAGAGATTTGTTTTGCGTGCCATATTTTTTCTTTTTTTTTTTGTTTTAAAATGTGTGGGCCCCACAAAATATTGTGTGTGTAGGAAAGTTTGTTATGTTATGTTAAAAGATAAAATGAAAACCCATTAAAGTTCCTATCATTTTCTTCCGGGGATAAATCCAAACGCAAATACAATCTCAACACGCGTGCACTTCTTAACTAGTGATTTCCATTTTATACCAGCGATGACAAGAGGCATCTTGACAACTGTACGTTTTGTTACATGTGTCCCAACTCCCGTGAAATATTTTTCTGGCTCTGATTGTGAAAATGAGGGTAGATACACCAAGTTCTAGATTTCACATGGTTTTCGTATCTTTATTTTTTTAGTCATCACCTTCATTTAATTGGAGGCAAGACCTATAAGCCAGAGTTCTTTAGTGGTATATATAAAGGAACCCGACAACAATGTTAGGTTATTTAAGTATGATGAGTTTCATATTAGTTGATAATGGGTTAAGTGAAACGTATATAAATGAGAGAATTTATGAAGGGTTTTATAAGAGTTATGTTGTGGGAAAAGTGATTGTGTTATGTTATAGAGATTCGTTTTGCGTGTCAGAGTTTCTTTTTTTGCTGCGGGCCCCAGAAAATGTTGTGTGTGTAGGAAATTTTTTGTAATTATGATAAATGATAGATAATAAACCCATTTATAAATGTTTTAAAGTTTTGGGTTGAGACAGAATCCAAAAAAAAAAAAAAATTTGGGTTGAGACATATTGTCGGACTCATTTATTTGGTCCAGCTTAGCCCATTGATCACAATCCCCGCTCCTCCTGACCGCCTGTCATGCTATCCATAAGTTTCTCGATTTACAATATTTATGTCATATGCAGTTTGGTGACTGACCCCTATCAACAAGCTTGAATTTATACCAAGATCGAGGTCAAACCTATAAAGATTGAAATAATAGTTACTATAACCGTGATGTCGTAAACATTTATTATGATTTGGATCTCTGGTGTTAGAAACAAACAATATATTATGAGTCCCAGTATAGATAGTTAATGTGGAATTTATAGCAATACTATTTTTTAAGCAATAATAGATGGGTGAAAAGGGTTACAGCTGGATCAGCGTGGATGGAGTGAAAAAAGCCACCGTGGATATTAACCCTTAAAGGGATGACAATGTTACGGTTATATAGGAAGTTAATGTATATATTTGGAAAAATTATGTTTTTTATTACAGAAAATGCTATTTTTTATGATGAAATCCTCTATATTTATTTTTTTAACCGTATAGAATCGTGATCTCATGTACAGTTTTTTGTTTTGCATACAATTAGAACAAGAATACGAATATACGATATACATATAAATTTTTCTATACCTTCTTTGACAGACGTGGTGAAAGTAACAGTATTTATGCATTACTTAAACAATTAAAAAGAGGAACTTCTTTTCATCTTAGTTATTTGTTATCTTGACAAAAAGAAAAAGTAACTTTTATTAAATATCCTAAAGTGAATAATATTATATAAACAAATTTATAGAACTAAAATTCGTTCTCGTTTCTTAGCATTTATATTTCTAAATTTATGAATTTATATAAAACTTTTCTGCACAATTTCATTTATTATAATATTTTTACGTATTTACCCTATTAATATTATTCATTATAACATCATCTTCCAGATCAACTCAATTTGTTTTCATGATTGTCTAAATCAGCTTTTCAAGCTGAAGTTTCATTTTCAGTGTTTATTGTCCACACGTACGATAAGTACACTTCAGAGCAAGAAGGTTGACGCGCCATTTGTAAATGCGGCATAAAACATCTGTCTTTCACTATCCGCATGCGCATGCAAACGTGTGAAGGAACAGAACACTTCTTGAGAGAGAGAGAGAGAGAAAATCTATTTGGACTTTGTCCCTAAAAATTTAAAAACAATAATATTTCCTATTTTAACAAGAAATTAAAGGGATAGTATTCGAACCACTCCTTGACCAAATTCAGGAGTGGGACTCAATTCCCCGAACTCATCTATAATCTACAACTCGTAGGAGTGAGAACTCGTTCTTTTCCACTCCACCAAACGCCGCAAAAATTGCCCCACCTGTAAACAAAAAGGATATAGTTAACATATAGCTCAGATTCATCATTAACATATGAAAAAGAAATACTAGATTAATTCTTGAATTAAGCAACGACAGACACATAAAAGACTATATGAATCATGTTGGACTGAGAAATATTGGACTTACCTCTGATGGATCTTGCAAAGTGTATGAAGCATCTGTTTCTTTTGGAATTTTAGAAACAAGAATCCCGATCCCTTGGCCCCTACTGCGTAAAACCTGGATTATATTATATCCAAAATGTCAACAAATAATAATAATAATAATATATACGTGGAATATAATAGCCCAATAATTTTAACAATTAGCAAGGTGGCGGCATTTGTTACCTTAAAAGCATCCTCGTCAGTTCGATCATCACCAATATAGATTGGAAATACGTTACCAGAATTCGCATATCCTAGAAATCAAAAAAGAATATGAAGTTAAAAACATATAGCTCATGATATAACGTACCAACTCCTTTAGTTCTTAAAGGAAGGCTATTTTTTATTTTTGCATGAATACTCACCTAGTGACTCTAACAAGAATTCAAGAGCCTTGCCCTTGTCCCATTTTATGGTTGGTCGAATCTCTAGCACTTTTCTCCCTTGGGTTAGCTTAAGTTTTGGGTAGTCTTTAAGTACTAATCGAACTTTCTCCATTAGTGGTGCCCAACTCTAAGGAAAAAAAAAAACAGAGGTAAAATGGTTAGATATAAAATAATTGTATCCATCAAGTAACGTGTTTCGTGCGTGTGCGTGTGCGTATGTTTCGGTGAGCAAGCTATTAAATATTCTGTTGACTGCTGGTACCTTTTCGTCCACACAACGAAAGTGCACGGACAAGCAAAACTTGTTATTTTCCACCTTAGCCCCAGGGACAGACTTTGTTTTTTCCTCCAGGATCTTGTACACCTGACCCCAATAAACAAATAAATAAATGACCGGACAAAGTTAAAATCTCATGCGTCACCAGAATGATGAAAAAGGGAGGTTCAATTTCGTGGTAATTAAAAGGAAACTAACCTCATTGATCATGGGTAGGAATTCACTCGCGGGCTGTAAGAGTACTGCTTGATCATTACCCTGAAAGAACAAGAAGAAATTACTAAGCTAAGAAGAAAGAATAGCAAGATCAAATCTTGATCATTAATTTGGTTATAGATGTTGGGAATGGTATGGGGAGCCTAAAACCCTTTGTAATTGATACATCTATGGGCAAAGCCATAAATCACAATAAGTGGGTCGACACCACTTCTTAACTGAAAATCTCAAGGCCATAGGTTTATGGATCTTTTCCACTTATATTTTCATCACTTGGTCTATGTCTAGACATGTTACTTATTTACAAGTAATACTTCCAACAATAGAAACCATCTCTTACTTTCTTAGTAATACGGCAATTTGTTGGTCCCTTGATGTCCATGCCATGGCTTCCAGCATAGTACAGTTCTTCCAATTTTACAAAGTTGTATACCTGAAAGAAAATTAGAAAGAAAATCCAAATTAGTAATCTGCAAAAAAGTGATAATTTTTTAATTTTTTTTGAGTTAATTTTTGCAATTTTGCTTTGAAGAAAAATGTACCTTGTCTATGCACCTTCCACTCACGATAGCTGTGGGAAAATGTCTGGCTACGTCCCTTACTGTCCCTCTCATCTGATTTAACGACAAATTAAAAAAAAAAGGAAAATTAATTGCAAATAAGTTATCTTCTATCGATTTTATGAATTGATATATCAGATTGAAACAAGAGAGAACAAAAGGTAAACCTTTTTACTCATGAATGCTTTATCTGGATCTGCGACAATTGGGGAGAGAGTTCCATCATAGTCAAGAAAGGTCACAATCTGTTTCCCTTTCGAATAATTTATTATCTGATCAAACATGCTAAGCGCCGAAGGATGGTAAATCTGCAAACAGTTTTGAAAAAACAGAACAGAATCAAGTCAGTTAATTAACCATTGATGTAACACCAAAAAAAGGTTCAAGCACACAAATTTTTTTAATAAAAAAGGCTCCTATTATGCTTACAATCCAAGGGCTTTGTTCTTGATTTTCTGAACTAGGTATGGTAGATTTGACTCGAGTTGGAGATGAAGCTCTCATTGAATCAATCCATGTGTTAACTTTAGCTTCTCCTTTTCCACCTCCATCCTCCAACGTTTTCATGAGTTTCTTCTGGTATGGGCCCGAAAACCCACCAAGCAAAGCCATTAATTCAAGCACTGCTCCTCTTGGTATAACACTTGAGTTTGGATTCGACATTACAACAGCCACAAGTTTGTTAGCAGGAGCCACCACACTCTTGTTCGTCATCCTTTGTTTTGTGAGAAAATTCTGAAAGAAACTCTGGGAACTGAAACTGAGTAATGAAAAGAAAGGGCAGGAGTTTATATAGAAGAAAAAAAAAACAGAGCAAAACAGAGGTTGCTGTTATGGTATGTGGATGCTTCCTCTGGTCGACGTGGGATTTATAGGAAAAAAAAAACAAAACAAAACAAAAACCACACTCGCTTTCCACTCGTTGGTTCAAGTTACAAATAAGCCAGAGGGGTGTTTGGTCAATTTATAACTTCGGTTACGAACAATCACTTATTTTTCAATGGCCCTCGTACTTTTCAGCAACTATACTAAAATTTAAAGATGGAGGAGGGACCACATAATAATCCCACAGGAACCTCCTTTTTACTTACTTTTTTATTTTTTTTCCCCCTTTTTGTGAAAAAGTTTCCATAATAATATGGAAACTTTACTGAAAGGATTGTGTAGCTTCATCATAATCATTATTACCCTTTTTACCTCTAGCTTGTTTTATGGTATCAAGTTAAATAGCATTTAATGTTTTACAAAATAAAAATAAAGAATGATATCAAGGATGTGATATTCTGAGATTATTCAATTACTATTTGAGCGTTAGGCAATTTTCTTTTAAAGAAATAACAACCGACTGAGACTATTAATAAAAGGAGAAAATTCAACCCGTGGATGTTTTGTTCAGATTCCTTTAAATTTTGGAGCATTTACCATTTTATGGTTATTTTATTAATTGATATTCTAATATTGATCATTTTATTTGATTAAATTGTCTCACACTACATAAATTTTAGATAAAACTTTATGATATTTCATTGGGAAAAAATGGAAGATAATTTAGTCCATTTACCTTGGCCAGATTCAACCTATCCTAAAATTTTAGAAAAAAGAAGTTGTTTTAAATTAACCAGATGGAAATCAGGGTTTTCAGTGGGGAGTTAAATTTTGACAATGCTGAAACTGAAAGTGATTTTTTTTTTCTCTGTTTCTGCCCTATGTACAACAAGACCTAGGAAAATAGCACATTATCTATGGAAAGGGAAAAGCCCACATAATTTAACCAACTCTAATAACTTATGTTGTCTTGAGCTTCATGGGATAAGAATTGCCAACCAAATAGATCATTTGCCTAATATTGCTCATCATGTCATCATATATTCATAACGTGCATGTATAATGATAAAGGCAACTCTCTTGTGTTAATATAACATATTTGTCATGAATAGTTTGAGATAAAAATGTAAACTTATCTAAGGTAAACATAAGCATCCAATTGCACATTGGAGGGGAAACAACGTGAGAAAATCATATTATAATATACCGCAATGTTTTATATTTTGCTTGTTTTGTCTTTAGCACAAAAAGACATTCCCCCCGCCCCCGGTTCTTCATTATTTAATTGAAGGAACAAACCCATAATCATCATGCTTAACATACATTTGAGACATTTATTTATTCTCTCTTTTTCTTCCGTTTCCCAACCTTTTCTCCAAGATCGACCTATCTAACTCTCTTCGGAGGTCACAACACGACACGATATGAATTCAACACAAACATAACATGAATTTGAAATCAAGTTAAAGCATTTGACATAACACAATCCGTTTATTTTGTGAATTGACATAATATAAGATGAATAACTTCCAAACTCATAGTTCATCACTTATTATGTGAGTTGCAAGACATGAATAATCTGTTAAATCCTAATTATGTCACTTATTATGCAAGTTGACATGACATAATAAGACACAAATGACCAGATTATAACATGACATGAATAATTTGTAAAAAAATTAATACGGGTCATAAGATGAAAATTTTTGGGTCATTTTTTGCCAACCCAACTCATGACAAGAATTTGAAAATGTGTCGTGTTCGTGTCGTATTAGCGGGTCATGTTGAAAATTGTCATTCCTAACCCTCTTCTGAAGGTGTTAAAACTTCCAATATACGAAGAGTGGAAATCGCATTATTTTATTTTAATTTCTCTAGTTGGTAACTACATCCATAATTTCGAATTTTCTTCGGTACCTTTTTGATATAATATCATTATTTGTACCATAGGTACTAAGAAACAGATTTTAGAATAAGTTATATATTGACCAATCGCTCGCCCATTTTATAGTTTCACTGAAACAAAAACAAGTAGCTCCAACCTAACTAGTAACTAGTATACTATGAGCATCAAAACCAGCGGCAAAAATAATTGATTTCCCTCCTTTTGTTTGTTTTCTTTCAGCCCCTCTCTCCCTTGTCTTCCATAAACTAGCTTCTAGTTTATGCACTTCACACTCTTTCTTATATTTCATTTGTCAATCCAAGATTTAGTATAATAATCGGCTTCACAAGAACTTTAAGAGGTATGTGTAAACTATCTATTACTTGCCATGGAAGTAAATATTATATAGAAAATGCTATTCCATCCAAACTATTTGTGTGATTAGAAGGGAAAGAAACAAAGATTTATAATATGCATGCCTAATGACTGGGAAAAACGTGATTTTTTTATTTATAATTTAGTAGTTGTTGGAAAAGTGATGTTAAAACCATTAAGAGAGGATAATCTGTGTTAGAGAAATCGCTTTAACAATATATACAATTTCATGAAATACGCACAAGAAATTGAAACATGCAATCATATAAAGTTAAAGCATACCGTACAAAAAATATGAATGCAATAAGGAAAAATTTGTATCCTTAAGACTTTTTTGCTCTCTCTCTATATAATGCCTAAGAAATATGAATGTGATGACGTTACAAAAAGATATTTTCGCAAAATTTGTGATGGAATTATTTGAAGATACGGTCGCAATATTTGCGACGAATATATTCGGATTTGCTGTTGCAAATTTGCAATGGAATTATGAAGTTCGTTGCAAATTGACTATTAACTTTGTGATAGAATTTTCAATAACCTCCATCGCAAATTGATGAATTTAAAAAAAAAATTGAACTTCATTTATTTATAATTGGGAACAAAACTCGTATTAAAATTTTAATTTCTATTTATTTATAAAAAAAGTAATGTCATAATTTAAATGACACTCATTTAAGGATGAAACAACCTATTCATTTTATACAATTTAAATCTTAAACCTTATTAAAAGAAAACTGAGTTCCTTATCACTCAAGCCAACAACCATTTTTTACTAGTGCCCTTAGTGCATGTACTCATGTTTTACTATATATTTTGGTAATGAAATATAATTATTGGATTAAATACACTTTTTTTGTTGAACGAATTAAGTACACTTTACTCTTAATTTATTATTCTCATTTAATTTTTCATCTTGAATTATATGATTAAGCAAATTACACCAATATTTAACATTGTAAATTTTCATCTCCCTTTTACTAGAAAATTTATTTTATTAAAATATAATTGACATTATTTATCTACAAATAATTGCAATGGGGCTAATAAATTGAGGAGGTAAGATACATTTGTCTTTTAACCTATACAGTCATTTGATAAGGTTATTATATTCAGAGAGAAAATAAAAAGATGATAGACAGTGAATTTCTTCTAACCTATATTAAGATATTATGACTTTTTTTTAAAAAGTATAGGCATATTACAATTTTATACGGCAATATGATGGTAATAATTAAAAGAGATAAATGATATGAAAAATAATAATATATTTTAGTGTAATAAAATATAGGAAAAATGTGTGTCATTTCATAGACAAAAAGAGGTGTGGGTTCCGGTGAAAAAAAAGATAAAAAATTAAGGGTGTGAGTCCCACCTCTTTTTATATATATATAAAATGACACTTGTGTCATTTAATATGACATACACTTTTCCCTCGAAAATATACTTATATTATTATCAGCCTTTTCTTTTTCTTTTTATCAAAATACATATTATGTAAAAAGAATTGTGTACTTTTCAAATCATTATAACAAGGAGACCCTAACTCATCTTCAAAGGCCATTTGGTTGAGGGATAAATTTTATGTTCCTAGGAAACTCACATTGAGAATCCTAATTATCCATGTTTGGTATAAGAATTCTTAAATTTTCCTGAAAATTAATATTGTGAATAAGAATCTCATGAAATAATACCTACAGGTGGGTGATATTCTTGAATTCTCACATGGTAGGAAAATCTTACATAATTTATAGAACATAAATAATCCCATTTTAAAATTTTCATGACTAAAATACTCTCTCTTATTAAAGCGTTGTCGTGTACTCTCTTTCAGAAAATCGTGGGTTCATCTCTTCCCTTTCACGACGCCTTTACTGGGTTCTTCTCTGCTTTACGCCGCTTTGCTCTGGTGGCCCCAATATCATGATCGTCCAGTTCCAGCATTGAATCGATAGCCACGATCTCTACTTCACGCAGCTTCCCCTTCACGTCCGCTTCGCTCCGGTGAGTTCCCTTTCTCTGTAGACACGAAGTTTCTCTTTAGTGTATCTAATGAATGTTGCGAATTAAATGATAGAAGGTGCCTGTCTCTATCCCTGACTCTCTGTCAACCAAAAATTCATCAAATATTAATTTGTAAAATCAGTTCATATTTCCCGAAATCATTGAAAATCAACAAAATATAAAATCAGGAAACTTGAGTCAATATTTCTGAGAATATTTTCGAATAACTTTTTGGTAACATTCTTGGAAAATTCACTTTCCCAGCCTTTTCCTATAAATCGTGATTTCCAAGAACTAAAAATTTCTCCTCTACCAAACGCTCCCTCATAGATTTTGGTGCTGCAGGTGCAGTGGCGGAATCGAGATTTTTTATGGTGGGGACCGAAATAAAAAAAAATTATAAATAATTGTACTTGCAATAAAATATGAACCTAATATGAAAAACTTAAATAATTCTTATATAAAAATCAAAGTCAATTTTTTTAACTCTTGCTCTAAGTTTTTTAATATTGTTAAACTCTTCTACAATTAAAATTGTGTTAAAATTCAAAATAATTTATTTTTTAATATATTTAAAATATTATAAACACAAGTAAATGAGTTAGGAAAATTTCTCTATATGAGCAAACAATTAATTTTTTTCACTATTATTTTCAAAATGTAAAATTGAAATTAAGAAGGGGAAGATTATATTTATAAATTTTTTATTTACAAACTACACTGTGTCTTAATGGTAAGACACTCTTGAGTGAAGTGTTATCGGTCGGACATTGTGTAACTTGTAAGTTTATAAAAAAGAGTTTGTCTAACTCTTCTCAATTAATAATCTTACAAGATGAGTGAAAAATATATGTGTTACTGTATTACCAAGCATTGAAATTGTGAGTACTAAGTAGTTATAAACTGAAATTACTAAATATTGAAATTACTGCGTTACTGTTTCACATTAAGAAACTATAAATCTAGTGAACGAAAGTGTCAAATGATTGAAAATTTTCAACATGTATAGTTTTGTATCATTTTGTTTTTGTCAAAACCGAAATTGTTTTCCTTTATTTGAAATAGAATAAGTTAAGATTAGATATACAACCAAAATTCCTCACCTTGTTGCAGCGTACAGATTACAAACCAGTGTTTGTTGATTTATGATACAAGGACCAAGAGAAACTGGTTTCTTAAGCAAAGGAAACAATAACTCTACCACATTTTTATTCAAAGAAACAAAAAGAAAGAAAGAAAAGAAATAGAGAGAAACTATGACTAGTTGGGTGGGAGATAGGATTTTCTTTAATTTTTTTATTTGAAAGAGGAGCTAATTTTAACCCTAATAGCCTATCAACATTTTTAAAATATCAATAATAATAATAATTATTAAAATTTTAGGGAGGGGCTAGGTCCGTCTATGTCCAGGTGTGATATCATGTATGATTAATTAAGTTAGATAAATAATTTAAATAAATTATTAAGAAATTTAAAATTAAGTAATTAGTAGTTCAATATTATATGTGGTCATTTTAGTTTGCGTAGAGGGCACCAACAAATAAGATTCTTAAATACTATTTAACCTGTATGCATATATTAATAGTTAAGTAACCTGTATATCATAGTGCACCAATTTTCTCGTTTACTTGTCATGCATTTTGATGCAAACAAGTTTTTTCCCTAAAAAATAAAGTGTGTCGGTAGAGCGAGAGAAATTTACAAGGGGAAGTCAAGATGCAGAGATTCCATTCAATAAAATCGATGGTTGTTTATTCTCTTTCACAAGGGCTTTATCAATCTTCTAAGTTTAAAAGGGACGATGACTCATCCTAGTTCCCTTCTCTGGCTCCACCATTGTGACGGCATCGTTGAATGCATTTGTGAAGTTTGGAAAACTTCCTTTACAAAAAAAAAAATGATATTTTTAATTGACTGTTATTTTATTAGGTGCAGGTTATATTTACAAACTTTTTTATTTACAAACTCTTACAAACTACACTATATTCTTCCGGGAGAATACAAACTTTTGCAAACTACACTATGTTTTCCCGGGAGAATATAGTGTAATTTGTAAACAAATTACAAAAAATTTGTAAACGGATCCTGTCCCATTTTATTATATCATAATTATATAATTTTCTAATGAAATAAAATAAAACACTTGTCAACACGCCTCATATATAACTTATTATTTTGGCTTAATTAAAGTTTTAGTTCAGCCATAATTAACGTACCATTTTAGTTTTATAATAATATTTTCAAATTTAATCTCTAATTTTTTTATGGGTTCGCTTTTTTTACGATGAATGTAAATAACTTATCTACGGTGAGCCTAAAATGACGTCGTATTGAGACGAAAATCAAGATCTTTTTGTAATTATAATTTATTTCAGGGTTATAATGGTCTTTTTCATTATAATTTTTCAACGCAAAACAACGTCATTTTAGGAGCGAATGTAGATACATTCACTTTACAAATATTAAAGCCTATTTTTATTTATTATAATCAAATTATTTCGTGAACTTTTTTTCTATTCAAAAATCTCAAATTTTCATTTTTGATTCAAAATCTCCACAAATTGAATCGTTTTAAATCATCTTCGTTTGAAATACGCCAATCAAAATATTAGATTTCAACTAAAATCAGAAAATTTTAAAATTTTCCCCTCTTCCAAAACTTAACCTCACTCACAATATTTTGCAAATTTTATTGAACTTTTACCAAATTTTCAGATTCTTGACCATTCAATTTTTAATCTTAATTTCTCATAAATCTTCAATTATTTAATATAAAATTTGGGGAATGCAGAGTTTTATATAAAGGAAAATTAAGAAGAAAAAAACTTGACTATAGCAATTGAAAATTTAAGAAATCAAATTTGAGAAAAAAGTTATTAGAGAACTAAAATTACACATTAGACGTGATAAAAGATTTACAATTGTAATCAAGCCTTTTATTTTAAAATTGTACGTAAGAAGTATTTGACAAACGTTTCTTGCCGAATGTATCTAACAGGAATACTTACTAGATTCTGTACTGCTTAATTTCATTGTCCATTTTCACCAAAAAATAAATAAATTTCATTGTCCATATTGATATAATAATACTAGGAACACAGATATCTAATTGAACTTTGGTTTTAAATGTCTCTTTCATCCCTCATTCACAGGTCACAACCTCCATTTTAATTTGTATTAACATGACAGGTCTTAGTCCTTTATTTCATAAATAATATTTTATTTACTAAGTAAATACTGATATATACACAAATATTACACTTTTAGTAAATAACAATGATACAAACAATATTATAAGGAAGAATACGTAGTTATCAAATTTTCAACTCAAATCCTGTATATCTCTAAACCTTACATTTAACTAAACGGTGTTGCCAGAATACAAAGTAAATAACAACTAGTCTGTTTCCTTTTCTTCTTCTTTTTTATTTGAATTAACAACTATATAGTCTTTGAAAAATGATGTAAATAATTTTTTTTGGTACATTGAATAATGACGTTAATTTGTTTGCACATTCACATAATACGGCAATCTGGACCTAACCTTCCTAACTATTGACTCTGTCAAAAGCATATAGTATCTCGTAAAAAAAGTATATGGAAAAAGCCCACCGACCCAAAGTCCTTTTCGTATTAGTTATATTCTTTGTGGATTTGACGGAAGATTTCTTTTTCTTATTTCCCCCCTTAGCTCGGGGCAAATTTTAATTATCACATGTTTAATAGTTTTTGCATATAAAATTGAAAATTGAGGAAAGATATTCTTACTACTAAAATTTTCTAGTACTAACTCACTACCTATCTAATCACCATTGGATCAACATTTTCTATTTTTTCAAAAACTTTTTGATATTCTCTCTCTTTGATTTAATGATGATTAGATAGGTAGTGAGTTAGTAGTAGAAAATTTTTGTAGTAAGAATATCATTCCTCTATAAAATTTCATATAATCATTCTTATTTTCCACTTTTATTAAAATTTTAACGTGTTCTATATCTTGAATTATACAAAAAATAAAGAATAAAAATTCTGAAAAACCTTGAGATACACCACCCAAAAACTAGCTCAGAGGGTGGGAGTGTCTAAGGTCTTATAAACTCCATAGTAGTTAACAGACCCAGCATACCTGTGCTAAGAAATTCCACAAGAGAAAGTGGGGGACGGCGATGCTCTGATATCATGTGAAGAACTTTGGGATACATCACCTCAAAAACTAGCTGAGAGTGTCCAAAGCATTATAAACTCCATATTAGTTGTTCATCCAACCAATGCGGGACTATATATCTCAACAAAAATGTTATAAATTAATTCCTATGTATTTCTTCTTGCTCTTTCTTGTTACTTTCATATCTACAAATTCATAGTCCATGTCAAGTCAAAAGTAAACCAGTAGCCTTGGAGATGCTTCCAAGTTAAATTCCATGTGAACAGAAGCTAAATTATTTAGAAACTTAGGCGTTGCTCTTGTTTTTTTAGTACACGATGTTATAATTTTTTATTTTTTATTTTTAAATAAAAATCAACCAAGGTATTGTCAAAAGGAGTTAGGCACGTTAAAAAAGCACCGTAGATCCCAAGAAAAAGACTATTATTTCTCTCTCGGAAATAGGTATTTCTTTATATAAAAATTTGGAGAACAAGAACATGGTTCATTTAAGCACTATTCATGCATGTTTCATACAGATTATTCGTATTCCTGAATCTTGATACATTCTAGATCAGGTTTTATGTGGTTTCCAATTCCGTGGAAGTCATTAGGGAACATAACAGGTTAGCAGAATGTGAATAGCATCGTAATTTAGGTGAACCTAACTGCCATAACTGCTTATGATATTGGGTAGACGGTGGACTTTTGGGGTGTTTTTTGGAACAAATATTTGTCCGTGTTATAAACGAATCATAAAAAGTCAAATAATCTGACTAAGCTAGTTTCTCTGTTGCTTCCAAAGAAAATTAAAGAAATAGAAATTTAATAACAAGAGCTCTGGAAAACGACAAAGGAATTTTAGCAACTTGGGTGCTTTTTCCCTAGTACGTGACTGGGTTCTTATGTGTAAATTTCCTAGCTGTTCCTCTTCCGGCCCCTCCTCCTTCTTAATTTTCTTTTCTTGTCAGCATATAAATGTTCGAGGAAAAAAATTAGAAGCATGGGTGGGAAAATGATGGGTTGATTGATACCTGTGGGACCAATAAAAGGGAAGAGAGTAGTCAATCATGATATGGGCACGTGTATCCATCGTGGCCTTATTGCAATCGGGCCACTTTCTGCTTCAATAGTTGATTGATTCCATCCGGGGGAAACTTCGCTTCTCTTTGTGGTTTTTTATGGGTTTATCATCTATTATTTAATGAGATCACAAAAAAATTTCCCACACACGATATTTTGTGGGGCCCGCAACAAAATAACAAAAACTCCGGCATGTAAAACGAATCTCTATAATATAACACAATCATTTTTCCTATATCATAACTCTTATAAAACCAATTTTTTATTGCTATTTGGTATTGTGTTCGGTTGTGCTATGGAAAGCCTCGGTGTGTTTTATTATTATTTTTTTAAGGTTAAATTGCTTGGAAAGTTCTTATACTTATTTGAAAAAACTTATATAATTTTTTATACTTTGGATTTTTATAATTAGTTCTTTTTTAGTCTTAATTTTTTTAATTAAGTTCGTATCGTTGAAATAGTGTTCGACACCAAATGTGTGTAGCTTAATTGACAACATAGACTGAATAGGTGCAGAAAGAACATGTGTTTGATTCCCATCAATTACATCTTTAGATGGGGATGAAGAGTTTTAATTGTGACTAAAGCTCGACTTAGAATTTATCCCATAACTAGCTCAAAAAGCTAAAGTTTGTGGGATACTCATGGCTGACTCGCCTCAAAAATATAATTATAATCGTATATACCGAAGAAAATAAATAATGTTAAAGCAAAAGATTTTTTTTTGTTGTAGAAACAAAAAACATGTGGGATCCTTATGTTACAAAAAATTATGTGTAGGACCCACATTAGCACAAAAATCGAATGGTGTTTAGAAAAATTCAAATTCTAATGTTAAATAAGAATTATAAAATCCTATTAATTTTTACATGTGGACCCTACATTATTTTTTTATCTACAATGAATCTCCTGCAGTAGATTCGCTTAACCCTGCAAATTAATTTGTCATCATAGTTATTTCCTAGAAGCTACCAAATCATTATAACAATATTTATTTCTAATTTTCTTTAAACTATAGTTCTTTTAAAAGCAAGATTATGTTGTCATGTTAAAATAAAGTTATTTTTTCTGCGGTTAATATAGATAATCTATTTATATTGAGCCCAAAATAATATCATTTTAATGAGGAAATTAAAGTATTTTTGTAATTATAATTTATTTCAGGGTTATAGTATTCTTTCTCACTATAATTTTTTAATCTTTCAACTCAAAATAACGTCATTTTTAGAGTAAATATAGATAAATTATGTACACTCATTATAAAAATATTAAAACCTTAAAATATAGCTGAAATTTTTAAAATATCTTCTACTACCTTAATTTCAAACTTTTCAGCACAATAAAAACGTGAGAAAATAGCAAAAGTAAGGAATCTTTCATTATAAAAGTGAGTTGGAACTACTGTTATAAAAAAAAAAAAAGTGAGTTGGAACTTCCCATAAATATAACATTTTATTATATTACTTATGAGAATTTAAGTACATAAAGATGGAAAGATTTTCAATATTATATTTTTTTGGTAGGTACATATCTTTTTAATTTGTTGGTTGGTACAATTATATTTGTTTTCAAGAAGTAAAAAAAGTTATAAATTTAATTTTTTTTCTTTTACTTAATAATATGTCAAAACCACCTAGACCAATGAGTGATGATATCCCCTCCATTCAACAATTTAATCAAATAAATGTTTATATTTTAAACTTTGTAATTAGAATCCTTTTGGTCATTAGGATTGATCTGGTGGTAAGGGATTTAGGTAGGTTATATTAGATTATGTGTTCAATTCTCATTTGTATAAAAAAAAAATGAATCATTTCCTTTCAATAGTTTTAATTAGATCTCTATATTAGATCCTCTACATTTTATTTCTTAAATCCATTATATTATATGAGAAAAATATTTCTGCCGTTACTGCAGATAAGTTATCTGCATTTTTTCCAAAATGACGTCATTTTGATATTAAAATATTAAAAAATTATAAATATAAAGACTATTATAACCCTGAAATAAATCAAAATTACAAAAACATCATGATTTCCGTCCCAAAATAACGTTGTATTGGGTTTACTGCAGATAACTTATCTACAGTAACTGCAGAAAAGGAGAACCCATATTGTATATGGTAAAATCATTTTTTCGGCCGCTAGACGATCAATAATAAATCTTACAATATTGATTGATTATTATTCTCCGCATTTAATGCTTTTACCCATTTTTATATGATTTTGATTCTTTGAATTTATTTGCCGGACCTCAAGCGGCCGGAGAAAATTAAAGCCCATTATATTTATAGACTATAGAGGCTCATGCTTACCATTATAATTTTATGTAATATTATTTCATGATTTCTTAAATATTTATGTTATGGCTCTTAAGATGGAAATTTTATAATTAAAATAAGCCTCGAGCACGTGTCATATCACCATCCTAACATATTTTGATGTAGAGCTAGGTGATAATCCTTTGGGGTAATCAATTCTCCGGTTAGGAGAATTGATCCCATTCCTGGAGAGATATCTAATTATGGGACCCACCATATTTTATTTAATTTTTTTTAAAATTAATTATTGTAATTTTTTATTAGCATTTAGCATGAGAATAGACTTTAACTTTGCAAATAATTAAATTTTTTTGATATATTATAAATCAAATAAATATAGTTTTTATTTATAGCACTTAAAATAAAATTTTCATTCATATTAATTATTTTTTTATTCAAATTGGTATAATCTCGTTCAAGTATTGTCGGATCTGTAAGTATTATTGGATCTATGCGGAAGTGATTTAGGACCTAGTACAATGGTATGCTTACCAAATCATCCTCGTTTCACGATTACCTCTTGGTGCGCAGATCTCGTGTAGAATCTTCCCTTGTATGATTCTTCTTCACGAACTGCTCACCTCAACGCCGTTGCACAAACAACCTCCTTGAAGCTGGACTGTGGCAGATCTTCCAAATTATCTCTCGAGGAGGAAAGGGAAGTGTGTGGACATCAATCAGACATGAGCTTGCCTCTTTCTCTCAAATGACCTAGGAGACTAATGACTTAAGTGGTACTATTTATATGGGTTCCAAGAAACCCTAGGTCATTGGGCTTTGAGTTTCCTGAGTTTTTCTCATACTAATAGCCCATTTGGGCTTTAGTAAAAGAGCAAACCAACAAGACCTATATTGGGAGCGGCTCTCTTAATACCATTTTTTCCATTCCCAAACTCGAATTCAAAATTCCCGATTAATGAAAATAAGTTTCTTGCCATATGAATTAGCTAATGATTATTGGTAGAAAGCTAATTATTTATGTAAATTAATAAGAAATTTTTTGCGAAATTCTTAATCTTACACTTTTCGAGTCATTAATTTTATTTGCATATAACAACTCTAATTCATTAGTGATGTGAATCATGTGATTGAGATAATTATAAATATTAACTAAAATTGAGTATAAGACATATTATTCTTATACTGGTATGGTATATAAGTTTATATATATATATATATATGGCAATTTATTATTGATTGTGTATATAGCATCTTTTGTTGAATATATAATAATACTACCAACTAATTAAAACATTAGTAGCACTAATTAGAGCTACCGTAAAATTTCTCTAATTTACATACATGGAAAGAAACTATAAATTGCTGACGATATATATTATAGATGAAATACATTTTACATTACACTAAATATTTTAAGGGATAGGATCTGTTTATAAATTTTTTTTTACAAATTACACTAAGTATGATCGGTCGTACACTACATGATTAAAGTATGACCAGTCATACTTAATGTAGCTTGTAAGAATTTGTAAATATAACCTGCCCCATATTTTAATTAAGTGAGAGAATGAGCAAAATGTATTAGATATAAAAAGTATTGCATTTTTTCACCAAAAAAAAAGTATTGCATTCCCTAATATATTAAGGAGAATATGTCACGTTTGAAATTCATATAGTTGATTACATTCTCAAAATCCAAGGTTTCTAAGATTCGAATTTTATTTTTGAATGCAAACTTTCCCCAGCCCTATTTTGCCTGCCAATCTTACACGAAGGGTGGCATCCATATATTGACCATAGACTTCTTAGATTTTATGCCTGATATGCATAATTCACGAACCTCTTTGGGTCAACAATAGAATCTAGTGCTTCAAAAACATTCAAAGTCGCGAAGAATATGTAGTATCGTTCAAAATGATGAGAAGTTCAATGCTTAGGAAATGAGAACATATGGTATATAGAATAAAGCCCAAATTAGCTTAAAGGTTGATCTTGATTTTGATTTAGTTCCAGAATAAAGCTTCATTTTCCAACCTCTTTTCTTTTCTTGGTAAGCACAAGTTCCATTCAAATTAAATTTCATATATATATATTTTTCAGATATAATTCCAAGCTTTTTTTTTTCCTTAAAAACTTTAGACACGGCAAGTAATGTTGTATAACGCAACCAGCCCAGCTAACAACTGAAGAATAAGAACATTTGGCACAATTGTTATCATAAAATACCAAAAAACTGGTTTTTCGTATGCTTGCTGAGGAAGTGGTTTTGGTTGTGTGAAAATATAAGGAAAAAGTTCTTATTGAAAAACTCTTCCATATATAAAAAGTTAAGGAATTCAAAATTTTGGTGGCGATCTTCAAACCGTTATATAAAACCAATTCTATTTATATATAACGTTTTTTGGTGGCACCCATAAAGATTGGTTTTTGATGTTGAAATAATAAGCTATTAGGTGGGTGCATGTATGAATAGTTTTCTGTCACACACAAGTGTATTTCCGGAACATATTGTGCGCTGAATTTTTTTTTTTTTTAAATTAGTTGATCCACTTTTAAAAAAAAAAATAATCTCTGCGGCAGATATATATTCTCTCATGCTTCCCCTTGTAATAAATAGCTCAATATATAATTTAAATTTAAAAACTTAAAATATATTTATATGAGTTTTTTATTTATATAGTTCTTACTTAATTTTTTCTTTTGATTTTTCAGGGATATTTCCATTCATTTGAATAATACTAATTCCCTTCTTAACTTGGAGTATAAATGTTTTTGTCATTGAGCTAGTGCCTTTGCCTAGGAATCAAAACAGAGACCTTTCAGGTCCATCAATTCACTTTTTTTGACACTATTGGCTTAGCAATTGTGTCAAGGAATTAATTCTCATTTAATTTATTACGGACCAATTTGAAACTCCTCCATGAATTTTGAATACTCGTGCAAAGTATAAATAATAAAATATAATTTAAATTGTAAATAACATTACATTGTAGAACAAATTAAATTTTGCATCAAACAAACTACCAAAAAAAAAATATATAATTTTTTGTGTGTGCATCAAACAGTCATTTTCATTTTTAATGAAATGATCTTGTATCACTGGAGTCAGCATGTTACGGCAACCTTTTTTGCTTGAATAAGATTTATCCAACGGAAAATACACTTTGGAAGCAATATAATAAATCAAACAACTGAAAAAACCGCCAGCCACCATTCACACAGTGCAGGGTCCCCATTAAGGAAGGAAAAACCAGCCGCTGCAGGACATGGCCCAACGTTGTTGCCGTTTCGTGATGTGACATGCATCCACAAATAATGCTAGTGCTAAGCCCACTTATGTCCACCACCCCACTCGTCTCTAATTCTCTGATGCCCACCATCTCTACAGAACCTGCCTTTTTCGTAATTTTCAGTTCAGGATATCCACTCTATGCTTTGTTGCTTTTTCATAATTTTATTGGCTTTAATTTTCATATTCCATCGTGCTCAGTGGGTCCATGGAATTCACAGGGCAAAGGCTAGAAATTTCTACTTCAATTAAGATTTGAAGGTTTGTGGCATTTTTCATCTCATATCTTCTACTTGAATATGCATTTATAAGATGCCCAGTGAGAGGGAGATTTAACACCTCAATGTGATGAGTAGTGGCACAAATTAGAGTGTCATAAAAGATTTGGACGGAAAAAGAGTGCGCTTTATGCTTCTAATTTATGCTCTAATAGTGGCTCTAGTTACTAGCTACTCATATAAAATCCACTATATAACTCTGAAATTTTGTATAGGAAAGAATCCAGTTAAATGTACTTAACGGGGAATAGGAACATTCTACGAACAAAATTATTGTCATAATTTAATCTATCCCTTGAACTTACGCTAAGATAATTATTAAATGGATTGTCATTTGAATCTTTGTCCATATCTTACAAAAGTTTATAATTTCCCTCTGTTTATTTTTATTAGTACTTGTTAGTGCCTATCGCACCAACTAGAATGGTCCCGTGTAATTGATTGTCCTACGGTACTAGTACTAATATAAAACACACACAATATCTTATAATGCGACGTTGCTGTCAATTAATCTGGCTACTCATGTGAATCCAATGCCTCTCTTTGTACCTCAATCGGAGAGATACTAGGTTTAACCATTGCTTGGCAATGGTCCAAATGCACTACAGACTACATAATTGTGTTTTCTAAAAGGGAAGGTTTAAGAGAAAAACAAAAACAATTAATTAAGATTAAGAGATTACCCTTCGGCTGTAGTGTAGATGAGCCCTTGCACAGCATGAGAAGATTTGACCCTTTATTTCTGGCAGTTAAATTCCACATTCCATGTATAAACTTTAGCAAAGACAAAACACATTCAAAAATAAAATAAAATAATATATAGGTAGCCAATCTAAAAAGAAATAAAACGGAACAAAAAAAAGGGGACCGACCCACCAACCCCGTCCAAAAAGGAAAAGCATGTACGAAGAAATAAATTAAGGGGACACATGCTTTGCTTGGGTAGCATCCGAGTCAAAAATATGCGCATCTCTATCATCAATGCTAAGGATTTCCGTGGCAACCGATGAAAAAGAAAAACGTGAGAGGCATTTTCAATGATTCGTAGTTTAATGAACTCAATTGTGAAGAATTCTGCGTACCCTGTTTCAGAATTCTAGAATTTGAAACCCATCCCCTCATTACAAAGTTGAAACAGTGATTGGCTTTGGCCTAATATATCATAATAATGATCCGATTTAATGAATACCCCCATATGGCGAGACTGAATAACAAGTTATAATACAAATAAATTCTTACTTAATAACCGTCATTGCAGCATCAGTTGCATTTTGTTCTTAATTATTCTCATACTTTTGTAATCTCAGGGTAAATGTAATCATAATTTAAAAGTTTAAAGAAGTATATATGATAGAGATAATGATACGAATGAGTGTCAAGAATGAAGATTATTATTCACATATACCTTCTTTACGTACATATGCGTCTCTTTTATGCACTTCAACTATTAACAAGACTCACCCGCTCTAACTAGCTAGCTATATATACTTCCTTCTAATTATCTAACAGAAAGCCTAGTAACAAATCAACACGTGTTAAACTTGTAACAAATCAACTAGACTCCATGATAACCCAATTATTTTTATAGTCAAATAAAGAGAGTGTATTTAATAAATGAGTTTATCATCTATCATTTAACATGACCACAAAAAATTTCCTACACACACAACATTTTGTGGGACCCGCAGTAAAAAAAAAAATTCCGGCACGCAAAATGAATCTCTATAACATAACACAATCATTTTTTCCTAAAACATAAATCTTATAAAACCCTTAATAAATAATAGGTATTCAATACTAATTAACACATTTTATGATACATGTATTCAATAAATAATGTATCAGGAAAAAAAGTTAATTTTTTTTTTGGTAAAAAAAAAAGTTATTTCTTATTTTAGTCAATTTTTTTTTTTTTGTGTGAAAATTTTAGTCAATTTGTATTCCTGAGTAATTGGTTCACTTTTTGGGGGGGAAAATTGATTTTAATAAACGTTGCTTTTTTTTTCTAAATTTAAAATAAAGAAAAAAATATTTTTGAGAACCTTGTCATAAATACTCAAAGGACCTACTTATATTGACGGAACATAATTTAAAGGTAAATATATTTTAGTAATTTAGAAGAAAAGAAATATTTTAGAGAAAATGGGTTTTGAAAAATATTTTAAAATAAATACATCTTCGTAAAAAATGTAAATGCCATATGTTCAAGAAAATAACATTGGTTTCTTTAAAAAATGTCATTTTCTTTTAATTAATATTTTTATACTTTTCTGAAATTTAAAAATACCTGTACAACAAGCATCATACATGCTAATAAAAAAATAAATTAGGTACGAATAACGATTTTTTTGTTTCATTAGGAAGAAATAAAAATCAGTGAATCATTATATAATCAACGATCGACCAACTAATTAGAATAATAAAAAGACGAGATTACTTTCATGCGATTACGTGTTCTTACGCATATGCGTGCGTATTATGTCTACGGGGGTGTGATTCACATCACATTCATATTAGCATTACTAAAACTAATAAATTTTAAGAAAAAAGAAATAAAATAAATAGAAAGTATTGAAGAGAGGAGCGAACTCAAACTAAAAACAAAAAGTCATTGTCGGAAATAGAGAGGAGAGAGATGAGAAAACTCACAAACTTTGGTTTTATTTGGGGGATACTTTGGTACTATTTTTATTGATTCATATGTTTGATTAACAATTTTGTAATATTCTTTGCATTAAATTGCATTTTTAATTAATTTTATATCAGAGAAAAATATTAAGAATTTTTGCAAAAGGTTACTTATTCAAAAAAAGTATTAAAAGATTTATATTAAAAATTAAAAATTCATAAAAAGTTCTCAAATTATCGTAGTACACGGAAGTAAAGGTGTATGTATCAGCTGATTGTGAGAAGTGATTCAAGTAATGCTATTGTGGTGTTTATAAAAGATGTTGATGTTACTCGTGAGTATCATTTGATGACTCGAATACGAGTATGGTTACATAAAGATTGAATAATTGATCTTAATCATGTCTATAGAGCAAATATATAACCAATGTGCTAATTGGTTGGCTACTTTCTCTTTTGATCGCCAGCAAGATAATTTTCTTAGGATTGTCCATTCACCCTCTCCTGATCTTTATAAATTTTTAGCATATGGCTGCTTTTGGCTTCTTATGATGTCGTGTTTCTTAATTTGTTTGTCTTCTTTCTTTCTTTTGATTGGGGTTCCCGCTTAACCTTACCAAAAAATAAATAAAAATAAAGGCATAACGATAACCCAAGCGCTCCACATTTTTTTAAAAAGAAAAAAGGGAGAGAGTTGTTAAGTACTATTTGAACTTAAGTGTGTCGGTAGTTGAGAAATTGCTCGGTTGTTTTAAAATTTTATTTTAGTACATGCATCAATTAAATTACATGCATCTTGGTTTCGCGTACATATATTTGTCTTGTTGTGAGACGCTTTATGTAACAGCAAAATGCTGCACGGGCTCTTTTCATAAAGCTTGACGACGATAGTTGTTCCTTCTATTTTTTCATCATTAAGTCCCAACAACTGTCCTCTTCAGGCTCTATAGTTTTCCCCATTACGTGAAATATCTTGGCTCGTTGATTACAACTTCTTGGCCGTAATATATATACATACACAGCTAACAAATGAAAATTGAATTTCTCATCCTTCATATTTTTTCTTCAAGCAAATTCAACTCCTTTCGAAATTTACTTTTGCTTAAGATATATGTAGAAAATCCAACTGGGAGCTTGAATGCCACGAATTGTATGCAAAATACAATAAAGTTTTCTCAATACAACAGGTAGCTAATCCCTAATTAATCGGGCTAGCTACAAATTCTGCAAATTAATTTTGAATTTTCTACTGATAAATATACGTCATTAGTTATGAGAAATATTTCGTAATTAATTTGTATCTACTTTCATTGTCGCAATTGTAATAGCACAAAAAAATAAAAATAATAGAGTCGCGATTAAAATTTAGTATAATTTGGGAAAATAATTTCATTGAGTAAGGAGGTAAGTTATATTTACAACTTTATAATTTTTTTTATTATCTCTTATAATTATTTTGTTATCATTACATCAAATTTAAATCAACCATTGAGGATTTATATTTTTTCAAACGCTCTTCTTCCACTCTTGATTTTTCTTTCATCTCCGTTGTTGACTTGTACTCTAGTATGATTTTTACCATTAAAATAGTGTAAAATTGAAAATGTACCCTTGATATTATCTTTTCAACGGCACTAGTATAAGGTCAAATAGAGTTTTATAGCTAGAGCTAAGCCCGTTTGTTGCATAGAGTTTTATAGCTTGAGCTAAGCCCGTGTTGCACATAGGTTCAGGTTCTAGCGACAAAATTTCTATTTCAACTTCTCATTTTGACCCGCTAGATGTCCAATCTAAGTTATATTTACAATTTTTTTTTAATACCTTTTATAATTATTTTGTTATCGTTAAATCAAATTCAAATCAACTATTGAAGGTGCATATTTTTTTCAAGTGCTCCTTTTCAACTTTTGACATGTCTTACATCTCTATTGTTGACTTATACTCTAGTCCGATTTTTACCATCGAAATAGATCAAAACAGTGCAATTTGAAAACATTTTCTTCAAATGAGTTGTGTCCCTTGTGGTTATCTTTTCAATGGAATTATTATAAGGTCAACTGGTCAAGTAGAGTTTTATAGCTTGAGATATGCCCAGTTGTTGCACTTAGGTCCAGGATCTAGTGGCAATATCCCTATTTCAAATTCTTGGCTCATTTTGATCAGCTAGACGTTCAAATATCTCTTTCTCACAATGTATATTTATCAATGTCTCAAACTCAAGCTATGGCCAAAATTTTGAAATAAGCTAATTATCCAATTATGTTGAAAAAAGCAATTAAGTTCAGTTTCAAACTCATGGGATCTGATAGATGAAGCGCAGACACTTTTTTTAAACCAAAAAATTGTGTCGGACATGAACACCCTCCAACACACGGTCAATATTTTGGGATACGTAGTCAATATTTTTCGACACGCGGTCAATATTATTTTATTTTATCCTTTCAACTAAATATGAAAAATTAATTTATAAATTAAATATTCTCTGTTATTGAATTTGACATGAAAAATTATTTTTACTTTATATTTATGTTATGAAATTTGAATATTTAATTGATTATTATTATGGGATGCTATATGTATTAAATGTAAACTATATTATATATATTAAAAATATTATTTAATATCAAAATGTGTCCTAACGTGTCGAAATTTAATATTTTTTAGAATTAATGTGTCGTAGTGTTATGTCGTGTCATGTCCTGTGTCGGATGTAGGATATGGCTAAGACTAATCAACTAAGTGTATAAAAGGCTCAAGAGGCTAAATACAAGCACTACTAAGAAAATAGACGCAAAAATTCCGTTACTACAAAGCAGAAATCCGTACCTAAATAAATTAGGGTCGCAATTTGAAACACACAAAAATTCGTCCCTAAATAGCTTCTAGCTATTGTTTTGGGACTGAATTAAATTTATCTCTAATATGTATTTTTCGTCCCTAATATTGTTAATAATTTTGATTTGTAAAAGGCTAGAGTCTGTGCTTAATAAAGATGGAATCAAGGAAGGATTTTTTCTTTTCAAATAGGGACAAAATGTATCTGTCCCTAATAAGGACAGAATCATGGAAAGGTTTTTTTCGCCTCAAATAAGGACATAATGTATCCATAACATTTGTGCACTTTAGTGCGCTAAAGCACGCACTTCCGAAAAAAGAAAATCATCTTAGTGTCCTAATGAGTGCTTTAGCGCGCTCTTCCAATAACCTAAGTGGTTGATTCTCTCTTTCTTGCTTAGTCTAAATCCTTCTGGATTCATCTTTGCTCTTATTCAACTTACTTTACTTAACAAAAAAACAAAGATTAATCAATTATGCCAGGGAACATGGTTAGTGATTCTTAGCCAAATAACTGAAAGCGTTGATGGTTTAGGCTTGATTAGAGAGTTAATTATTATGATTTTAGTCTTATAAAACATGATAGATTATGAGTTTATCAATCTCCCCTATTAGCGAGTGATTGAGATTTTAGTCTTATAAATCACGCAATGTTGGTTTTTTAACACAAACATCAAATCTAGGTAATCTAGCAAAAAGTTTATATTTTTGCAATTTCATAAACAATAACACTTAAATCCAAAATTTGGTCCCTAAATCTGTCTCAACTAGGGACAAATTATTTTTGTCCCTATTATGGACGAATTTTTAAAAAGATAAATATTTCATCCTTAATTCTATCCCAAGTTGGGATAGACAATATTTTGTCCTTATTAGGAATGGAATTAGGAACAGATTGTAGAAATCGAAAATATTCTATCCCTAAATTCGTCCCAAATAAGGATGAATTGTCTTTTTCTTCTCTAAATCTCTCCAAATTAGAGACGAAAAATCTTCTATCTTAAAATATGTCCCTAATTCATGCTTTTTTAATAGAGAAGTGGGATAATTAATATATGAAAATCTTGTTTATCAAATTCTCCTACATATGATTTTTGCATGTCCTAAGCAATAGTGGCGTAGCCACGTTTAGACCGGCTAGGGCCTTGGCATAGACTATTTTTTCAAAAAAAATACTTATTATATATAATTATATAATTAATTGTAATTTGTTCAGGGCTAAAATTATAATTTGGCATTATCTAAATAAATATATAACTATATTTATGTTTAAATATAACAAAATTATAATATTTTTATCTTAATTTTTTTTTTCTCTTTTCCCTATTTTTTTAACCAGTTATTTGTCATGTTTACTTTTTAAAACCTTTTTTATTCTTTTTTCATACCCACATCTTCTTTCACACGATTCTTTCCCCTTTGCCCTATTTTTTTTCCTTTCTTCCCATCTTTCCTTTTGTCTTATTTCAATCCTTTTCCAATTTTCCCACCGAGTACTCACCATCAAATAGAGGCCAAGACCATAAGCAGTTGTGGTGGGATCAAGTCCAGACCAAAGAGAAGGAACAAGAGATCACCGGGAGAAATGAGATTGATTAGTGGGATGGAGATTTGGGGCCCTCTGCATTGATTAGAGGGATTGATTAGTTTTTTTTTTTTTCATATTGCCCTTATGAGTTATGACTTAGTTATTTATCACAAATTTCACAATGGCACTTTTACAAAATGAGATACTCATGTTTATTTATTTATACTTATCTTGAGTTGTATAAATTTGATAATTGAGTTGTCTACTTGTCGTAGTTATGACAATTTAAACTTTAATTTGAAAATTGAGCTGTAAATCTTTTTGCTCCCCTAATCCATTTGACATAAATGTACTGATATGAAAGTGGTAGTAGCATGCGTGGTAAATGAAATGGATTGTAAGCATTATTTTTTAATGAATGCTCTTGTGCTTATTATGTGCATTATTTTGCTCATCAATTACAATTAGCCTTGATTGTTGCCTCTAAGGACGTTTCTTCTAGTTATCAATTCTTTCAGAATTTGAATTTCATCATTAATATTATTATTGCTTCTTCTCAGAGTCATGATCAATTTCAAGCTGCCCAAATTTTTGAATTTGAACTTGTGTAGGCTATTGGGGAACTTGAAAGTGGTACAGGTCCTAACCAAGTAGGTACACTAAAAGGATGAATCATGTTCAATACTTGAAAAATTCATAGTGAAGGCTCAAATTACTCTTAGAGAGGAGATGTTACTGCAGCTTATAAGATGATTACTTCTTTTGAGTTTATCTTCAATTTACTTTTAATGAAGGAGATCATGGGCATCACTGAAATTATTTGTCAAGCATTACAACAGAGATCTCAAGATATTTTGGATGTTGTACAATTAGTTTCAAGTACAAAGTAACTTATTCAAGAATTATGAGATGATCGTTACAAAAGAATACTTGAAAGTGTTGTTAATTTCTCCAAACTTCGTGAAATAGATGTTCCAAATTTTGATGCTCAATATATTGAAGGTCGTGGCCGTCGACAACATGAACAAATAACTATTGAACATCACTATCATTTTGATATCTTTAATTCAACCATTGACTTTCGAATATAAGAGTTAGATAGAAGGTTTAATGAGCAAACAATGAAATTTTTATCACTTAGCTCTTCATTAGATCCGAAGAATAGTTATAAAGCATTTAATGTTGATGATATTTGTAGCATTACAGAGAAATACTATCATCTTGATTTTTCTGAGCAAGAAAGAATTAATTTGAATTTTCTATTAAAGCATTTCCATAAGGACATCCCAAAACATCCAAAACTTCAAAATTTATCTTTAATTTCTGAGTTGTGTTAAGGATTAGTTAAGACATGATAGTCAAATTCTTATCATTTGGTTGATAGACTAATCCGTCTTATCTTAACCCTACCAGTTTCAACCGCAAGTAGTGAACGTACATTATCAGAAATGAAATTGTGAAAACAAGGTTTCGAAACAAAATGGAGGATGGTTTTCTTGCAAATAATTTATTTATGTATATTGAAAGAGAGATTGCAGCAACTTTTACTACAAATTTTGTCCTTGAAGATTTCATCAATTGAAAAGAGTGTCGCTTACAATCTTAGGTGTATAAGTATTTTTATTATATTTTAAATTATTTATTAAATATTATTCTGCATATAATTATTATATTTGTGTACATTCATATCCATAAGACAATGCTTAATTCATTATTTATTATGCTGTGGGAGAAAAATGAAATTCTTATGTTTGAAATATTTACCGGAAAGGTTAATGATTGTTTATATGTTTACTTTGATGTATAATCATTGACAATTATTCATTTGAAAGTTCAATGTTATGTAATATTATTTAGTAAATAATTTAGATAAGTATGCTAGAATTTATTGTAAATTTTTTTCCTATTAAATTTATATAATTACAATAAATATTTTGATAATTTTATATATTAAGATTTTTGACACAGATTAAAATTATTTCGCACTTAACTCGGAAAATAAAAACTCTAAGAACCAATTTTTCACTAAACTTAAAACATGATGAAAAATATAATTTATAGCTTCAAGAAGTTATAATATTCATGATATAATATTAACATCTCAAAACTAACAAGACAATTAATTTTCAATTAAAAGGAATAGACGAAGATTGATAAAATCCTATAAGATACGCTCTCAATTTCTCAAGTATTTAGAAAGTAAGAATTTCAATTAAATTTAATTCATGAAAATTTTACATCACTCAGTACACACGAACAGCATAAAAGAACTTTATAAGTTAATAATGAATTCGAGATATATAAAAGAATAAAAATAAACGAACATGACAAGTATAAAGCTAAAGAGAAGGGAGACATCAGAATTTGAACTCCTGACAGCGGATGTAGAATACACTGCGCTAAATGTGAATATAGCACAGATTCAAAACAATCTCCAATGGGTCGACGCTGCAGTGCGATCCTAATTCTTGCGGTGATCACTTCTATTCCTTTGCTCAATGTTGCTCCTCATGTGTCTACCTAAAAAATTAAATTGGTAAGAACAATCTTATTGAGGCTTTCAAGTTTCAATTATCCAAACATTGACACTTTTTCTGTTAATTTTGTTGATTCGATAACTAGATGAGATTGTAAATCTCTATCTTATAATAAAAACTCTTAAAATAGTTTGAGCCAGGCCCAGACGAACGGTTAACGATGCTAATGTGGGTGGCCCCCTTTTCTTTCGCTGATTTAATGTTCTTTAATTCTTGAGGTAGTGAGGCCCATTTATAATGTTTCTCGTCCTCTATTTCGATGGGGCTGGGCTGAATAGTGATTTCTTACAGTGTCAAATATTGAAAAGTGGTATCTATGTCTTTCCAATTGTCAGGCTCACATGCTTGAATCTGGCGTTTTTTTTTTTTTTTTTTTAAAAAGTCCATCAATTAGCGCTTTACACTCTTTTATGAAAAATGTTCAATTTTTTCGTTTTTTTTTTATTTTGTAATATTATATTCTTTTTCATAAAAAATGAAAATGTGTTTATATTTTAAGGAAAAAATGTGTGCTATTTTAAAGGATATAAAGTTATGTCATTTTAAATGAGAGAAAGAGATAGATCATGAGGAAAGAGTGGACAAAAAACATAAAGATGTTGGTCCTACTTCTTTATGAGAGTGAAATGACACAAGTTGTGTCATTTTAAAGGACAAACACCTGTAACTACAAAAAAAAGGACAAATATTTTCCTCATATCTTAATTATTTTAATACAAATGAACCTCTTAAGTCTTAGCAAACTGTAAGTATGAGACTTCACTTATAATTTTTATTTTATTTTTTAAATTTAATAATATGAGTTAAACCTAGCTTTTAGTTATGTTGAGAGCCGTAACAAGAGAAAAGTTATTTTAAGAGCTTTATTCACATTAAAATAAGTTAAAATATAACACATGTTAGTTTTTTAAGAAAGGAGAGTAATGTTTTTTATTTTTTTTAAAAAAATCGTGTCATTTAAACATCTTTTAACAATATAAAATTTATTCTTATTATAATGGTACAATGAAAGGTACTAATTTCATTGTTTGGTATATTTAAAAGGAGGGATTAATGTACTAAAAGATAAATGGATAAATTAAAATTTCTGATGTTGTAGGAGATAATTTTATTTTCTATATACGTATGAAAATATGACCCAACGGGGCATGTGAAAAAAGAAAAGAAAATAAATGGGTTCTATACACTTTCATGTGTGTAAGAGATAAAATTATCTCATACAACATAAGAAACATTAATCCTTTAATATGAAAAGAAAAGAAAGTCATCAACAACATAAACTCTCTTAGGTGCACCACATATGTTGCTCCGACAAGAGACACGACACGGCACTTTGACAAGTCAATTTTAAAAAATGTTAGATTTTGACACGTTTTGATATTAAATAATATTTTTATATATATAATATAGTCTATATTTCATACATATAGCAACTCATAATAAGTCATATAACCAATCCAATATTCAAATTTCATAACATAAATGTAAAATTTATTTTCCATGCCTTATTAAATTTTCATGTTAAATTTCATAACAAAAAATATTTGATCTATAAATTGATTTTTCATGTTTAGTTAAAAAATAAAATAAAATAAAATTTGGATTTATATAAATATTGAACACATGTCGAAAAACATCTATTGAAAAATGTTAATGTGTGTGGAAAATATTGAATGTGTGCTTCTTACTGCACAACTACCCACTAGGGCAAGGCACAAAGTTCACTGATTTTCCACAAGGTTTGTCCAATATACACCTGGTGTTCCTTCTACCACATTCCAATATGGGAAAAAGATCTATTATTTCAAATAACACATTTTATATGCTTTCACTTTCATAAAAAGGTGAGATCCATATCTTTAAAAAAATTTCTCTCACTTTCTTTCCCATGATTTATCTCTTTATCTCATTTAAAATAATATAACTTTCTATTCTTTAAAATGATAAGTATTTTTGGCTTACAATATATAGTTGTTTAGGTTTGTGATAGAAAGCCCAATAACGAAGGCCCATAAATATGCTGAGTCTGCAAAAAATATTCTATAGTTTGTTACGGGAAAATCAGTTGCGGGAAGGATGGGAATTAACGCAGGGGCTGAAGTAGTTAAATAGGGAAAATAAGGAGCAAGGTGGGGTATCTTGGAAATTGCTTGGACTCGGCCTCTTGAATTCACATTATCTTTTCTTCTTCTTTCTGTATTTTCCATTACTGTAATTGCCATTTTCAATATAATTTTCCTATGCTGAAATATTGTAATCACTGGTTTATATCAATATACAGTTCCTGAGGTATTACTTTCCATAATTTTCTCAATTGTTCTGTTGATACCTATCAGTTTGTCAAACCAATATGCATGGAATGTGGGATATGAATAACCAAAGGCTGCTCAAACATCCAAAGGATTAAATGAATATTTTGCCAACATAAAGAATTCATTTTTTATATAAACTTTTCTACGTGCTACAGTGATAATATGCTTTCTTTTGGTTTTCCTCTGCCCTTATAAGCAAGGTCAGCAAATTTATGAAGGAGAAACAATTAAATTATTTTGGACCTCTTCCCATCCATTCTGAAAATTTTAACTTTTTTCTTCGTTTCCTGCACAATGTATATTCTGATTTGAAGAAGTGCAATTATCTCAGCTGCTGTACAATTTAACTGATCTTTCTAACAACTCGTGGTTATTGCCTGAAATTTCTTTAACCCTTGATCCGTTCTTGTATATTTTAAAGGCTGGAATAGAGGTCACTCCTTCTGATTTTGCCAAGTATGGGTGGTCTTCAATCTCCACCTAAAAAAATTGTAATTCAGTTATAAGTTAGAAACAATGTAAAAGATACAGAAACAATTTAAAAGAAATATATCAACGAAAGTTGTCTTTCTTGATCACTATTAGATGCATTTGTTAAAGGGGAAAGGTTATATTGATAAACTTTTTTTCTTACGAACTTATAAACTACGCTAAGTCTTATTAGTCATACACTATTGATTGAAGTCTGACTGGTCAGATTTAGTGTAGTTTGTAAGTTTGTAAGAAACAAAGTTTGTCAATATAACCCCTCCCTTTGTTAAGTATATTATTATTTCCTATTCCTGCATAAAAATGCTACATTTTTATCTTACATGCTTGTCCAATGTTCATACCATCCTAACTGTTCCTTAGAGTACAAGATTCCATGTTCCAACTTTTAAATTTACATTCCCATAGTCTGTAAACAACCAATAAAAATAAACCAACCTTAAGGAAATTAACTGATGGGAATCTCTTGCTGGTTTGCTCCAAAACCAGCAACACTTGCTTATGGGTTGCCTTGCTGCTAAAGAGCACCACAGCCATCCCTATTCAATAACCCTCACAACTGGTTACTGTATTTGTAATGCTTATATGTAATTGTATAAGAGAAGCAAACAAATGTGCCTTACCAGGTGAGGTTACATAATGTCTGAATCGATCATTACTTGAGATGAAAACCAAATTTGAACCAAATTTCAAGTCCTTAATATCTTCACCACGTAGCATCTTGAGTTGAAGCTGGGCCTCAAACAAAGCCCTAGCCACTTCCTCATCCCCTGGCTTTTCTCTTATTAGCATTTCATAGTCTTGAATGGCAGCTTCCCATCTTTCCATCTACATGCACAAAAAGAGAAATAATGAAAGGGTTATTAACTGCAAACAAGCATGTACCAGAAGAACTTAATAATTAATGGATCAACTAATGTACCTTCGCATTGCAATCTGCCCTTCTTAACCTTGCTTTGCTGTAACATGGCTGAACTATAAGTGCTTCATTACAGTCTTCAATTGCTTTTTCATATTGGCCTAGCTTAGAACGACATGCTGCTCTGTTGCATAGCAGAATTGAGTTGTGTGGATCATGCTCTAGTCCTTCATTGTATGCTGCACATGCTTCCATGAATTTTGATCCCTTGAAGAACAAGTTTCCACTCATTCTAGCTGATGTCGCTGCTCTTGCCTTTCTTACCACTGCATTCACCTCTCTATTGCTTGGATCAACTTTAGCTGCTTGCTGAGCTGCTGTCACAGCATCCTCAAATCTGTTTACCAACAAAGTTCAATTCAACTTTGGATTCATTCCTAACTAGGCTCAGAAAATGAAGTAAATTTTCAATACTCCTGTAGTACATACTCCATTATTGAAAGTAAAAGTGATTCAGATCCATGAGATGTTAACCACAAAGGAGTTGGTAAAATAAATCTAGTTAGGTGTTTGCTTTTTTCTAATTTTAGTAGGTGAAGCACTAAATCTTGAGTACTACTAGAGTACTGAAGAAATTTTCCTGAATACACATCATCATTGATCATTGAATATAAAGAAAGCAACAACAACCTGAGGCTGATAACATACACAAATCATGATTGAAGAATTTGTCAAACACATCAAAACAAAGCATTTTCACCAACCTGCCGGCTGCTAAGTAAACCTGTGCGCCTATCATATACAGGTAAGCACTACGATCCAGGCCAAATATCTTGTTACACCAATCAAGTGAAAATTTTGGCATTTTCTCGTAGATGGTATATGCCTCTTGATATCTTAGGAGCTTCAGCAAGGCTTCAGTTTGTAAAGCATAGACCTAGCAAACACAACCAATTTTTAATCAGCATGAGTCATAGCAGCTGGGTTGGCATCATTATTGGACTATTGAATGAATAAAAATGTAGAAATATAAAATTCTTGAGGGTACATAGAAACCTCTAAAAATAAAATGTTTTGACCAATGGACTAACCTGTGGGGCTGAATCAGCACCCAAGGATATTGCAGACCGTGTTTCCTTCAGTATAACACTCCATTCATTGACTTTCCGGGCTTCAATGCATTTGTTCAGGTGATTTTGAAGAGCATGAGCTTGAAAAACAAGTACAGAATCAGCATCTGGGGTTGTCTGATTGCAATCCAGTGCTTTTTCTGCTTCTCCCAATCTGCATTAAAATTTCCAATTCTATAAGAAAAAAAGTAATAGCACAAGAAACATCATATCATAATCCATAGTATATATTTACCATGGTGTATCTACTAGTCCCTAATACATTGAATGAAGCATATATATATTTCATTATTATTACTTAGTATTTAGTACCTGAAATATATTGTTGCCAAACGGTTGTAGGCTCTATTATATGAAGGCTCCAGCCGGATAGATTCCTCACACTCAAAAATTGCATCCTGAAACCTTCCTAAGCCAATTAAAGCTGCACTCTTGTTGCAATGATACGTTGCCGTTTTTGAATCAAGATCAATTGCTCGGTCATACAAAGCCAAAGCCTCTTCAAATTTTCCCTGCTTGTATGCTTCATTTCCCATGGACTTCAACACTTCAGGGCTCACTCTGTTGTGCTTTGGACTTAGAAACTGTGCAAGCTCATTGCTGTTCTTCCTCATGATATTCCCCATCACTCCTTTGCTTGCATTACTGTATGAACTGGTCATACAGCTTAACTCTGCATTCTTAGCTATGAATTCCACACTCTTTCTTCTCGGTGAGTTACTTACAAGCAAATTCCCAGTGAGTTTCAAGGCACCAAAATCTTTGGCCTGAGATTTGTTGCTTTCATTATCTCGCTGTTGACTAGTACTTATCCTAGCAAGTTCGAGAGAATTTCCCGTGGGCTCTCTATGTAACTTGCTCTCATCATTGGTGTCCTTGTTTTGTTGAACCTTTGTGTGGGATGAACTACCAGTGGATGATGATGATGTTGAGCTTCTTGCAGCATCTGAATGCCTCCTATTTTGATTGTTTCGGTATGCAGAAGGTGCTTGATGAATAGAGGTACTCTTTCTAGCAGGCTTCTGCTCTACACTCAGTTTTTGTGGCTCAGTGAGCACAGTGTCAGTGGAGCTTCTTCGTGGAACCTTTGATTCTTCATTTTGAGGCTTCTTGGGTTCATTTTTGCCATGATTGCTCTGTGCATTGTTGCTAGCCTTCATGGGTAGTGAATGAACAGATGATTTTCTCACCCTGTAGCTTTTGAGTTGGAGGATTCTCCCCACGAGACCACAGCCCAATTCATTCACCACCTTGTTGTTCTTGGCCTTCGTTGCCATGGCTTTTTGAATTTGGTTCTGCTTGAAGATTTGTCAGAGAAAAGGATGTGTGTTTAAAGAGTCACAGAAACGACTACTTATATGTTGTTTAGATGGAGGAAAATAATGAAAATCGACCAAAGAATGAAGGACAGAAGCTGAAAGATATCTGAGATATTACGAAAGGGAAATCATAAAGTGATGGCTTGAATACGAAGCACTTGTTTACTCTGTACAAGATGTTATATGCATATATATACACACACATGAGCACCCCATATATATATATATATGTGGAGTGGCTTCCAAGAAACAACGTAAGCTCTTTTTGCGGCTTTAGAAAAAACAAAGGGAGGATATTCTTATTACTAAATTTTTTTACTATTAACTTATTACCTATCTAGTCACCATTGAATCAAAGAGGGAGAATGCTACAAAGTTTTTGAAAAAAAGAGAAAATATTGACCAAGTAAGAATATCCTTCCTTAGGAGAGAATAGTAACATACACATATAAGGAAACTACTTCAATTTCTGCGATTAAAACAGGGCTCTGTTAAAAGTGAAAATTGATTTCATAGGAGGTTATTTAAAGTGATCCAGGATCACCATTTTTAGATGGTCCCTTAGTGTAAATAGGAGGATAAAATTGATAAAGTGGGAAAATAATAAGGGTAAAAAGGAAAAGAGAAAATTAATGTTATGACAGGGAGTACCAGAAGATTCAGTGATCCTAGAGCATATTAAATATTTCCATTTCATAGATGACCGTAGTGGATAAAACATGCCAAATGGAGTGATTGCATCGGATGGATTTAAAATGCTCTTATTTGTATATGGTGTGACCCATCATTACTTCTTTTTATATTTTTTTTGGTGTTATTACCTGTGTCTTATCCCCGAAGGAGATGACATTTTAATCAGCATGTAATTATGTGCCTGTGATGTCACTAATAAAGAAAACTATTAATTATAGAATATTTGTTTGGTCATATATTATTTTTCTTAAATCAAGTTAGTTAGGCTGTATCCGTGTCAAGGGCCCAGGCGTTAAATTAATTTAATTTAAAATGAAATGAAAAAAAGAAAGAAAGAAAGGTTGATAAGATTATTATAATGAGGCTTGTACCACCATCATTAGGACCAAATAGAAGCATATTAGACTTTTAGGTATGTAAAAAAGAATACCAGATAATCGCCTTATCAAGTGCTGCCAGGCTCTTAGAACCTTCTAATGAAATATAATTAAATTAGACATTTACATTTTTAAAAGTAATTAAATTGGTTAATAGACTATAAACAAGAAACTATATTCTAAAATAGAGCTGCATATGATTCGTTCCTTATGGATAAGAAACCATATCAAAACCAGGAGCTTTAAGTTCTTCTCTATACTTGAAAAATTACATTGACTTCCTAGCTTGTTAATCTCGTCCTCTTAGCTCTCATGTTTGAATCTTAAAAGCATTCCCTGCTTTCAATATGCTTTGGTTATAATACGATATTATTTTGAAGAAATGAATTGGAATATATTGTTTACTTAAAAAAAAAAAAATTGTTCCAAAGTATCCAAGCCGAAAATCAAAGACTAATCCCCTTGAGACGGAGAAATTACGCGATTGTGGATACAACCTTTTTCAACAAAACATTTTTTATACACACAGTTAAGAACCGAACCACTATCAATATATTTAAAGAACTCAGTTACCAACTGTGCCAAACTTTATTGGTTAATATATGGTTTACTTTTAAGGGATAGGATATTGTGACACTCAAGTTATGTTACACTCATGTGACACCCAGTCAACTCACCGTTAGATCGCTTATGTTGATCCAACGGTTATATTTATTTTCATATTTGTATAGTCATGATTTCCCAAATTTAATATTTTATATTTATTTCTACCTTTGTATGGTTATGATTTCCCATATTTAATGCTTTCATTTTAAATTTGGGAAATCATGATCATACAAAGATAGAAATAAATATAACCGTTGGATCAACATAAGCGATCTAACGGTGAGATTGACTGGGTGTCACATGGGTGTAACATAACTTGAGTGTCACAATATCTCATCCCTACTTTTAATAATGCTAGATAAAAATTAATAATTTAAATCATAAATGTAGAATCATATTGACCCCTTCAGAAAATATATCAGTTTCTTTACTTTGGACTTTGGAGGGACGGAGAGTTGAGGGCCCTACAATTGCCTCAGTCTCAGGCATCCTAATTTATTCTTGTGTAGTGGATGCCTTTCACTTTCAGTGTTTCTCAAATTCATATAAATAAATTAAACAAATGAAAGCCTGCATGTATGATTTGTTTGATAAGAGGTATATTAATCTACATATTGACTTTGAAACAGCCATAGCTGCATAAAATGAAACTTACTGGTTAAGCCTGAAGGCAGTTGGGAGTGAATTATTATAATTCTGGGTATTTGGTAGAATTTTTTTATATATAATCTCATAGTTTTAATGTGTTTATATGTATTAATTAAGGGTTTATTTTTTCCAAAGTTAATTTAGATAACTTATCTATACTGAGCCCAAAATAACGTCGTTTTGAGGTAGAAATCGAGGTATTTTGTAATTATAATTTATTACAGGGTCATAATAATCTTTTTTATTATAAATTTTTAATTTTTCAACTCAAAACGATGTCATTTTAGCAGCGAATGTAGATAACCTATCTACTTTCACTTTAGAAACATTAAATCCATTAATATAAGGGAAAAATTTGTATCATTTTAAAGGATGTAAAATTGTGTCATTTTAAGTGAGAGAAAGAGATAGATAAAAAGAAAGAGAGAGTGGATAAAAAAAATAAAGATGTAAGTTTTATCTCTTTCTGATAGTGAAATGATATAAATTGCATCATTTAAAAATACAAACATTTTTCCCTTAATACAAAGGGTAAAGTGTGTATCATTCTAAAGGATGTAAAATTGTGTCATTTTAAGAGAGAGAAATATATAGATAAAAGAGGAGAGAGAGTTGACAAAAAAAATAAAGGTGTGAGTCTCACCTTTTCATGAGAGTAAAAGGATATAAATTGTGTTATTTAGAAGGATAAACAGTTTTCCCTAATATAAAAAGGAAAAAATAGGTTACTGTCCTTGTAAGTTAGGACTTCGGACCCAACACTTTTGACCGGAAATAAAGCACCAAAAAGTAATCACGGAAAACAAATAACTTGTTAGCATGCAAAAGTGGAAAAAAATTCAGTACTCAATGAATGGATCAATGAGAGTACATCGTATTAGTTGATTTTTTTTTTTAAGAAAGAGAAAAAAACAATTTTAATATCTTACATTACGTATTTTCAAAAATACATAATATAAATCTCTATTGTGCCCAGTAATTAGTATTCTCGTTGTACTGAAAGTGCTCTCGCAAAAATCGTCATTTTTCATCATAAAATCTAATATGCATATTTTGTCTTGGAGACAAAGGTGTCTAGGTCAATGAATTAGTATGTTAATCTTAGATTTAGAGCCCTCTCCAAGGTATTTATGAAGAATATACTCTTGAGTCAAGTAAATTATTGTGCACAAGAAAACAATAATGGTTTTGCCAAAGGAGTGTGTGCGCACAGTGACAAGTGACAACGTAATAGTAAAAGAGAGAGTGTAACGTATTTGTAGGTTTTACCTCTTATTTATAAAATTTACCTGTGGTAGTAGATTCTGGACCTTTAATGTCTCTGATGGTCGCTTAGACCCATCTATCATGCTGTCGTATTAGATTGGTATCCTTTATGGATATCCTTCCGGAGTTATGCTTGATTTAAATTTTAGATTACCCTTTGTTAGACTTGTCAATCAAGGAACACCTTATATGGATACATAACAATACCATAATTGTAATACAAGAAATGCTTGAAATTTAATTTGGATTTAATTATTTAAAATATTTAATTCAATCTAACAATATATATAATTATGTTATTCACTATCATAATTGTAGTGAACTGAGTATAATACGAGAATACATAAGAATATTTTCCTTAATTGAGTAATATCACATCTTCTTAAAATATTCTCTTAATACTTAATAAACATTACATAAAAATAAATGCATTGATATCATTAAACTGTAAAAGTATTGACTACTTCCATATTTAATAATTAAGAAAAGTATTTATATGATCAGTTAGAAAGGAAAAAAAATTATATTTTTCATTTGTTGTGAAAAACTAGAGAGCCATCCTTTTGAATTGAGAATGAGGTTGTTGTGGCCTTCTGGGAACAACATTTGATTAATAGAATGGTGACGTAGACGTTAGCCAAACCATCTGATACGTTTGTATATTTTCCCGAAGTGTGGGAATTGATACAAATTTTGTAATAATACATTTTAACAACTTTTTCTCAATAGAAAAAGGAAATAGTTATTTTTATGTCATAAATACTTTGATAATTGTGCTGTTATTTTTTCTTTTTTTAGTGGTGGACCCCACCATTTTATATATTAATATAGGATATATTTTCTTTCTACAACATGAGAGTAGACAAATGTGTTGAAAAAAGCATAATGTTTGGTGTTTGATTGGTGATTATGATGGGTGTTTAAATTTGTTTCCAAAACACAACCACTGAGGCCTTTTACAAATTCAACGTTTAGATACTTGTCAAACCTATTTGATGATTTCTTTTCTTTTTCATGTTTTCCATCTCTTTCCAATGGATTTGACTAGCAAAGCATTTATGCTTGGCCACAAGGCCCCTCGATCTTTCCACTGAAGCTGCATTCACATATTCACATGTAAACGAATTCATTTAATTTAGTACCCTTTTGCCACCTTCCTGTCTATCCCATTTTGAAAGCTGGTAGAGATTCTTGTCTCTTGTTTTTATGTCACACTGATACATGGAGGATTTCATTTGATAGACATGTTTGGGAATTGGGACCATCCAATATTCCTATGTAGAATTGAAATTTTATCAGAACAATTTGTCCAAGACCCTGCGCCCCTGCCCCTGCCCCTGTTTCTCATATACTGTTGTCGGTGCCCATTTCTAAACCCTCTCTCCTCTAATACCCTGCAATTGACGGCACACCATATATATGTGTTAATATAATATTTAGAGATTATGCCAACGCTAACAGCCTAACAGGTACGGGACAACAAAACAGCAACGCCAAGCACGGTCAACTAAAATCCATGTATGCATTATTTTTGGTTCACCAAGAATTTCAATTGTTCGGTTCAATTGTACATGGTTAAAAATCTACTTAATATCATTCAACTAACAAACGATGTTTGTTTTTTTAGATACATCATAAAATAAAACAAAAAACAAAAAATAAACTAGGCAAACCTGGGGTAGACTATCCCTCTGATCATTACTGACCAGTAAACTACATCCCATCGGTGAATTAGTAAACGTCTGTCTGCATTTCCCTTTCAAACATGCTATGATTTTTCGCAAGCCAATCAGCAACTTGGTTACCTTCCTAGGGAGGTGCAAAATAACCAAAAAAATGGGTCGAACCATGAACCGAACCGAACCGCCATAAAATAACCGGTTTTAAAAAACTAGTTCATGAACCGAACCGTTTTTTAAAGAACCGGTTTAAGAACCGAACCGCTTTTTAGAACCGGTTTAAGAACCGAACCGTTTCCGAACCGAACCGAACCATTTTCAAACCAAACCAAATTAATTTTTATAACTTTATTTTTTAAATTTTTGATTTTTTTCTTTTCAAAAGAGGGTCGACCCGATCCGGTTTCGCACAACTTCCGAACCGAACCAGTTTTGGACCGAACCGAACCATTAAAACCAATTCGGTTCGGTTTTTTCAAAAAAACCGGTTCGGTTCGACCCGTGCACATCCCTATACCTTCCCTCAGACCATGTTGAACTCGGACCAACCAAGGCCAACTAAGAAGCTCCTTAATTTTTTGAACTAAAAGCAACAAAGGATGTCCTTCTTCACAATTATGAAACAATTGCAAAATATCTGTAGAGTCCCCTTCAAGATATATATTTATGAGATATGAGGAGATTACTTTATGAGAAAAATATCTATCATTTTAAACGACACAAAGTTGTGTCATTTTAAGTGATAGAAATAGATAAATCATGGAGAGAGAGTGGAGGGAATTTTTTTTTTAAAGATATAGGTCTTACCTCTTTGTGGAAAATATTTAATATGTTCCAGGACCACTGAATCTTTTGGTGCTCCCTCTCACAACATTAATTTTCTCTTTCCTTTTTTACCCTATTATTTTCCCACTTTTCTCATTTTACCCTCCTATTTACACTAAGGGACCACCTAAAAATGGTGGTCCCGGTCCACTTCAAATAACCTCCTCTTTGTGAGAATGAAAGGATGTAAGGTGTGTTATTTAAAATTTCACACGTTTTCCCATACTTTATTTATAGTGATTAAAGAAATATTGAACTCTCTTATTAAACTAAAAACTTATAATTCATTTAAATTAAAAAAAAATCTTCTTAAGTAATTTTGTCAGTAAAATACACCAGTAAAGAGATGTATTTGATTTTGAATTTTAATAAATTAAATTAAAGTGTATATACACCTCTATTTATATACTTCGTAAATAATTTTACTTAGAATACTCTAATTTCATTTAAACAACTAGTTAAAATCAAGATGGTATACCGAACTTGAGCATCGCATGTAGCCTGAATTTGATTTTTATTTTTATATTTTTGTTGAAACCACTCAATTCGCACAAGGAAAACGAAAGCCAACCATAATTAATGCTAGATATATAGAACGTTATGCTTCTGAATTCTCAATTAGTTCTTTTGCTGACAGGAACAAAGAAACAGGATAAGACACAAATTGATTTTGTTACGAATTTTTTAGTTTTTATTTTATTTTATTATTTTGTTATTGTTATTAATTAGTTACTACACTATTATTTGAATTTGTTGGAATAAGTCTTGACAGTTTCCACACGCCTTAAGGTGGGTAGAGATAGAGGTGGCAATATGGGTTGAGCCCGGCGGGTCAACCCGCCAACCCGCCAAAACGGGGCGGGTTGGGTTGAGATTTTCAGCCCACCAACCCACCTCAACCCGCCCCGCCTAGAAGTGGGTCGAAATGGGTTCAACCTGCCGCGGGGCGGGTTGCCCGCCGGGTTATAATTTTTTATTTTTTTTATTTTTTTTACAATTAGGTAGTATTTCATTATTTCTTAATTTTTTGTGATATCCAATTTTTTTTTATCTTAGTACTTCTTAGAAAAATTAAAGAATAATAATTTTATTCATGACAAATGTTATCTATATATAAGTTCCTAAATAATGTTTGACAAATATTAGTATACATTTAAGATTGAGACTAAAAAAATATAGAGAAGTGTGAAATAAAATAAAATAATATTAGAAAAATTCATAAAATATAATTTATTTTTTGGATTTTAATTAATTTTTTTTAATTGGCGGGTTGGTGGGTTGACCCGCCAACCCATCAACCCACCATAAAACGGGGTGGGTTCATTTTTCCAACCCATATTTTTTGGCGGGTCAACCCGCCCCGCCCCATTTTTGGCGGAGCGGGGCGGGTCAACCCAAATTGCCACCTCTGGGTAGAGGTAGTTTTAGGTAATTTCTATTTTCATGCATTATGACTTTAATGTGTAATTATCTATTTAATTAGAGTTTTAATTAATAAAACACAACAGTTGAAAATATTAATTTGAAACAGACTTTCTCAATAAAGTCATTCAATGAGAAAAGAGACATATCGTAACCATAAGGATCACATATACATACTCGGACCTTTGAAAAGTAGTCGAAGTCCTGCTAGCTAGGAACTGTTGGATTGTCTCTCTCTCTCAAAATTTCTTGACTCTCTTCAAAACAAATTAGACAAAGAGTGGCATATTTTAGACCTCTTCAAGTTCAAACCAAATACAAAGTAGGAAACAAAACAACCAGATAATTGCATTGTCGTCGCCCTCGTTGTCAATGAGTTGGTGAGTCTAATTCTAAGCATTAAAATAACACAATGGGTAGGGATGGTGGGTGAAGAAAAAGACGCGCGAGATTATAAATATTATGAAGGTGAAGGGTTTTGGTGGCTATTTGTATGGTCTCATAAAAAGCCATTGAATCAATCAATTAAACGTGTATATGCTAAGTTCCACTCTCCCTTCCTATCACTTTCTCTATATTCCGAGAAGGTATCCTAATCCAAAGTCCAAACAAGAAGAGTTATTAGTAACCTGCACAATGACACTGAACTCCGTGCGTGTGCAATGATTGGTACTGAATCGCAATCATCATATAAATATGTTTTCAGCTCTCTCCTTTGCGTTGCCATATTATTATAATTCACATAAGTTACGCGCGGCAAGATTGACTAGGCTAATTAATGACATGATGAGAGGCTGAAAGGTACATAATATGTCATGACTACATATAATTAAGAGAATATATATACAAAATAATATGTTCACTTCTTTCTACTATTATACGCAATAAGGAAATAGAAAAAATAGATTTGTTAATTTTGTCTAAAGTTCAAGTTTCATATGCGGATTGGCTAACTAATAAATTAAAAAGTGAATCATGATCATGAATTATTAGATTGTACGCATCAATAAGTGGTTTACAATAATGAAATAATAGTAGTACTAGTACACATGCATCAAAATACTCTTTGTGACTCGGTACACCATCCCTTTCGTTTAATCACCACCATCAGTTTTCACCATAGGGGTGTTTGGTTGAGGAGAAATTTTTTGAATACTAGGGAAATAAAATTGATAGGGAAATGGTAAGAAAGTGAGATAAAGTGAGATAGATAGGAAAATGTTAAAAAAAGTAGTTTGGTGGGAAAAAACTTTACTGAGAAAATTAGATAACTTTTTGGTTAGAGGTAATATATAGTGAAAAATTTGAGTGAACAGTGAGATTACCCAGCTTTATCTCAAAAACCCACCTCCCAAAATGCTTTCTCAACAGTAAATAAACCTATCATTCCGTTCCAAAATCTAAAAACTCATGCAAATTGGATGGATAGCTTTCTCACTAAATCACCATAAACCAAACATCTCATTTCAAGAATCCTTCTTACATTTGCGTAGGTTTCTCTTAAAAAGCGGCGAGCCAAACACCACCTAAGACTCGAATATGTCCAACACGTATAGCATAAGGTGATCAGTTCATCATATATCAGAATTTATCCGCAAACCCAAACAAACATAGAGGAGGGATATTCTTACTACCAAAATCTTCTACTACCATCTCACTACCTATTTAATCACCATTGGATCAATCTTTTCTCTTTTTTCAAAAACTTTTTAACATTCTCTCTCTTTGATTCAATGGTGATTAGATAGGTAGTAAGTTAGTAGTAGAAAATTTTGGTAGTTAGAATATCCTTCCTCACAAACATATTAGGGTTAAAGGAAATAATGTAAACTCAAATAATGTAAACTCATCATGTATAACTATATCAGGAAAAAAAACTTTCGCTTTTACTAATTTATGTTAGAGAAAGAAATTTGTTTTCACATCTGTATTTAAGTTAACTTTTAAAATCAATCAGGCCTTGTCTTGCATTGCGTGAAAAGTGGAATGCAATGTATATAGCATGATTATTGATTAGTTTGCTTGTTTAGGAATTTCGGCGATATGCAAAGGCTTAATTGTAGGCTTTTAAAACCGTTGTGACCCACCAATATCTTAATAACTTCAATCACGATTGCCATCCATATATGCACAATTTTCAAGAAAGAGATTATTAACTTTTTTTTTTTTTTTTTTATAACAAGAGATTATTAACTTTACATAACAGAAAGTATGTTTCTTTCACCATTATCTATTTACTTAATCAAAGGAAGACGTCCACATGCTGAGAAATATATATAGGGAGAAGGAAATTAGAAATCCTTTCAAAAAGTTGTCAAAGCCTGAAAATCCATCAACGGTTTAAATAATAAAATGAATTTTTTTCATTATTATAAAATATTTAAATTATCATATGATAATTTTATTTATTTTATGTCATCTTGTTCCATCTTATTCAGTTTTATTTTGTTTGTTATTAGGTATAAAACCTAATCTGAAAACCTTATTTGATTTTGTTAAGCTGGATTCCCGTAAAGATCGAGAGTTTCAGAGGCCATGGTGAAATTGGAAAATTTCTTTGGTGGTATGGATACTCGTAAACTCGATACATCTTTCACTCATATTGTGAGATATATTTTATTTTTGTCAATTCAATAATAAATAATTTATTTTAAAATTAGAAAAGAGAGTGATTTGATATAAAATAAAACACGTGTGATAATATGACTCAAATATACACTAACTTTTCAGTGCATCCATAATATTAAAGATATTCTCGTGAAATTGGGGACATAGGCTTGAGGTCCAAGACTCGAAGCTCGGAGGGTGCATAAAGAAGCAATACAAGGCTTGAGGCTCAAGTCTCCTAACTTGACTCTAGCACATGATGTTGAGTTGCAGAGATGCACGTGCATTTTACGTAAAGAAAAACACGTCCTCACGTGATCCAAGGGCATTGGAAAGATAAAATTATCTAGTTTAAGCTTTGTTTGGCCTCAATTAGGCGTGTAGTTCAGTTCATATTGGGATAAACCTTACCAAAGGACACTCTTACAACATTTTATCTGCATCTCTCTCGAGGTAATTCCCAAGATTGAAAACAATGATGACGCCAGAGAGAAGGATGAATATGAATAGTAGTGACAAACAAACCATTCAACACTGTAACCGAAGAACTAAAGTAGATTATCATGATTCATGATTGAAGGGTGCTTGGTATCTTCATCTTGATGCAATTAATGATTCTACACCCCAATGTCACATGTTGAGAATTATATACGAAGCCTTTATTCTTTGTTGGACCCTCTTTAAGATTCTAGCAAAATGGTGCCGCGGTTTAAGGTGTGATTGAGTGAAAATCTCACTCTCATTTTTTAGAGTCAACGCAAATCATAGAGATAAACATCAAGAAAGCACAGCTATACAAATCAGGTGGGGGCATCAACAATACAATCTCATGATTTTATGATCCATATCTTGATCCAGCCTGCTACACGCAGCCCAAATTCGCCCACCGCTGATGGATGGACATAGCTCTTTGTTTGGGCCGTTTTGTTTGCATAGGAAAAAATGTTACAAATTTAAAAAACTCACAAACTGATCTATTATTACCGGGAACAATTTCTCAATTCTTCAAAAAATTCTCAATATTCTCCAAAATTGCCAATAGACTGGGTGATCAGCCCCTGAAATTAAAAAAAAAATTAAAAATAATAATAAAAAATTAAAAAAAAATAAATATTACAAATTTACCCCGCATTAAAATATTTTATCCATTTGTCCCTATTTGACCATTCAATGAGTTAAGTACTCAAATACACAAACTTTGTAATTGAATACTTTTGGAGACATTAATATACTCGAATACGTTGCGAGCTGGATTTTTTATAAAAGCCCCATTCAGCCAAAAGGGGTATATGAGATACCCAAGTAACTCTCGTCCAATCGACTCAAATTCGCGTGTTTTGGGAGAAATTTAGCTCAAATCAATTGGTGGGTTCGTTGTTCATCATTAACACTTCCTTATTCAAGCGATTGGAATTGAATTTATGTTTGATTTTGGGTTTAAGATTTTGGTTATGAACCCTAACCGAAAGTTACATTAGTTTTCCTTGAATTTTCGCTTTCTTTTTTCTGTTTTCGGGTTGTTTGCTTGTTATTAATTTTGATTTTGCAATGAACCCTAAGTTACGAACCTTAGGTTGTTGCCAATTTTTTTTTTTTGGGCAATTTCCTCATCGATTTTTGGGTTTTCCTTCAGATCTGATTAGAAATTTCTTATCCCTGGTAGTACTGTAGGCTGTAGCATGCAAAATTCGAACACTTGATCGTTGAACATCCAGATCCAGAATGCTTTTTTTTTTTTCTTTCTTAATTCCATGAGTTTTTCCTCTTCCCAAACTTTATCGAATGCCCGTAAGATTAAAGACCTATAATGAAGCAAAATAGAACTTAGTTAATAAGTAGCTAAATATGTACGAAAATATCTTAATTATTGATATATTCAAAAGTCTCATGTTAGCGGCTAATGGGTTAAGTAAAAACTATATAATTGGGAGTATCCATAAATTCAATATCTCAAGATTTTGAATTGTTTTGGATTGAGATATGGTGTCAAACCTACTTACTACAGTTTATATAACTTAACTCATGATGATGATCCTCCACCACTAGGGATGTGCATGGATCGAACCGAACTGAATTTTTTGAAAAATCGAACCGAATTGGTTTAAATGGTTCGGTTCGGTTCAAAATTGGTTTGGTTTGAAAGTGGTTTGTTTTGGTTCGATTCGGAACCGGTTCGGGTCGACCCTATTTTGTAAAGAAAAAAAATTTAAAAATTTAAAAATAAAGTTGTAAAAATAAATTTGATTCGGTTCGAAAACGGTTCGGTTAGTAAATTGGTTCTAAAAACTGGTTCGGTTCATGAACTGATTTCTAAAAACTGAGTATTTTAAGAGCGGTTTGGTTCTGTTTATGATTAACTGTGTCAAAAACACTCACAATATATTCATTACTATATAAGAAAACTCTACTTAAATGAAACTAAACAAAACACACCAAGAAAGCTCAATCTAAGGTTTAACTTAGATAGTTCAAATCACAATTAGACCAAAATAATATGATAATATGAATATTATCACTCAAGGCCCCTGACACAATGGTAGAGACCTATATTGAATGTGTATCCCTTTTAGTGCTTGCAAACAAGAGCTTCACCCCTACAGTCAAATGCAATCCAATGAAAAGGAAAACAATCGTACTTAAGGTTCGGATGAGGGAAAAAATTTCATGAACATTACGTCACTAACAAAATGAGTATTCAGTCTCTGATTCCTCATGCAAATACTATATTTACAATTGAAACAACAATCCAAGGCACCCCAAGAAAATCATAAACCTAAGTGAATCAAAACAAACATAAGTGAATCAAAGACATCATGATAGAAACAAATAAAAGTCCAAAAACTGATTTTCAAACCACAATCTTAGCTCACAAACTAGAGTAATAGGTAGATTCAATGGTTCAATTACTGCAACACGTACACACAACCTCTATGCCATGAGATCCTACCAATAAAAAAGTTCCTAAACACAAAAGTTCCTAAACACAAATGAGTTCCCTAGACTTTTCATCAAACAGGTGGTATACCAGAACTAGAATACACCAAATCCATTAAAAATTGCAATTATGCGTCATTGGTGTTCAATCATCAATATAGACAAACGTCCAATTACCTCTTTCATTCACGTTCAGAATGAAAACATAGATGGAAATAGAATTTAACAAAAAAGAACGAATTACCCACTAATTTACATCATGTAAAATTCTTGCTTCTTTAAAGTAGAGAGCTCTTAACCTCTGCTTCGTGCTCGTGCCTAGCCCGTGCTACTCTCTGCTCATGTCTCTTTCTCCCTCGTCTTCTTTTCCTCTCAATCTTTGTTTTTTCTAATTGGGCTTGTGCGTCATCTAAATCTAGTGATGCCAGGCTATGTTTTTTTTTTTTAAATAAAAAGTAAAAAAGAAAAATCTATCAATTCTAATAGTTTTATTTCTTCAAGAATAATAAATAAATAAATAAAAAGTTTTCTCATTTTTTTATAATTTATTTTGTATCCAAACGAAATCAGATGTTCACAATGGACCCTACAGAGAGCATCACCAATGGGTATTTACAGAGTTTGCTCAAAATTTGCAATATCTCCATTACTTACATTACAAACATTACTTGTTCCATTAGGTTTCTTTGGGAATTTGTCCCATCATCTGCACGGCGTTTCCTTGAAGGAAAATAGATTTTTGATACACCAAAGTACATCCACTACATATAATATCATGCACATAAACTCTTAATTTTATTTTTTTAAATATTAATTTTATTTTATTAACTAAATATAAAATTTTAATTTATAAATCAATTTTTTTGACATGAAAAATCAAACTAACCTACGAAAATTTTTTTATTTATATTTATGTTATGAAATTTAAATATTTGAATGGTTATATATTTAGATGGAAATCAGCATATGCCATAAAATATAAATTCTATTATATATATTAAAAATTTTATTTAATATCAAAATGTGTTCCAACGTATCCAAATATGATATTTTTTATAATTAACGTGTCTTAGCATGTTATCTGTTACGAATATAATATTGGCTTGTGGCCTGATTTATTTACAAAAAATTAAAGCCTGTGTGAGAGCATCACCAATGGGTATTTACATGTTAAAGAATAAAAATTTGCAATATCTCCATTACTTACAAAAAATTAATTGTTCCATTAGAAACCTTAGCTTCCAATTTGCAGCAATAATTTACAAAGTCTACAATAAATAAATAAAATTAAAGTGAGAAAGTACATCCACGGGTTATAATATCATAGCCCATTATAAAAAAACTGCCAACAAAAATAAAAAATAAAATAAAAAATAAATTGACACAAATAAGCGGTGCACAGTGAAACGAATATTTTTGTTGGTTTGCTTGTGTAATGTGGATGAATGATAACATAATTTTTTTTAACATATAGTAATTCCATAAATATACATAAATTCAATATATATCCAAATAGCATAATATAGAATAAAATCATTCAAAAAGTCCTTAAACCAATAAAATGGGGTGAAAAAAATCAAAATCCAGAGAGAGATTTTTATTGATAAAAAATATAAATAAATATTTATATAAATGAAGAGGGAAGTCAACTCTAACCTACGAATCGAGATTTTTTTTATTAACATGATAGATTCAAATACCTTCACCAATGTACTAAATATAAAAAGAGTGGGGGAAATCAGCATTGCCATAAACATTAATAAGACAATTGCGTTTACTGTGTAGGAAATAATGTGCTTCCTTTAAGAAGAAAAGGACCATGTTAAAGGGGCTTCCTTCTTTTACTTATTATTATTATTTTTTCCTGATTCTATGTTAAAGTGGTAATCAATACTAATCTTACTAGTCTTTCCTAAGTATTGTACTCCACAAAGGCCTTTGGCCCATGCAATATTATTGAACTCAATCTAGTTACTGAATTATTGGGTTGTTACTTGTTAGTTTAATCAGTGGGTCATTAGTTTAATTATATGATCCAATAAATATATGTAAATCTATAATTTATATTAAAAAAATTATAAATAATTAAATATACTCAAATATATGTACAAAAATACCAATTCCAAATATTAATATGAAAAATAATAAATTACACATCATTGTCCAATAAAAGATCAATCAAACATATAATATTTGTGATACTGGTATTTCAGGTTTAGTAAACGACATCTCTAATTATAAATAAAATCAAAATTCACTGCATATTGCATAATCAAGATAACAATTAGTGTTGTATGTATACAACCTATGTAACTCAATAAGTAACAAATTACTCAATTATTTCAAAAGAAAACAAAACATTTGTATGTGACAGTAAAAAAAAACATGAGTTGATGAGAATAAATTAAATTTTTTTTTTATGAACTAGGCAAGATCAGCGTTTTTTGAAAGACCGGTCGTGTGTCCATTACATAACCAATCTAATATAAAAATGGAACCGACTGATTCGTTTCGATTTTTATAACATTGGGCGCATGATAATTAACGTATTGACCTCTACTTTTTTTTTCAATCTCTCTTTCCGAAAATTGATAGATTGTACGGTAGATTTCATTCAGGCCAAAACAATTAGCATTCTCTTAATCTAGACCATGCATTACCAGTCAACAGACAATTGCACTTTGAAAGAAACCCACAAAAGACAAAACTAATTTTGACAGCCCGCCCATAGTTTTAGAATTTTCTTACAACTTTTTTTTTGAAAACTGAATTTTCTTACAACTTAACAAGCTTTGAAGTGAGCCGAAGGTGTCACAAAATATACTTGATTTCTTAACGAGTGTCATGGATTCAGGTGTTAATCACAGGACAGAATTAGAACGTCTCCTAATTCCGAAACCTATCATACAAACTTTTTGAATGAAAAGTTTACAATTTTCAAAATATACTTTTTTTTTTATCAGAATCATAAAATATCACGAGTCAAAGTTGATTAATTTCATCCATTCAAAAGTATTTAGAATAACAAAATTTTCAAAGTTAATATTTGATAAAGGAGACTTAAAAACAACAACAACAACTACAAATCTTCATTGAACAAGTGTAGCCTGTGGTGCGGTTAATGTGTGCAAAGTAATAAACATTTAAAAAAAACGAGTTTTACAACACAATAAAGAAGCCACCTATTCTTAAGAATTTAAATATTGAAAGTAGAACTACCTTGGGATACACCACCCCAGAAGCTAGCTCAAAGGGTGAGAGTGTCCAAGGTTTTATAAACTCCACATTAGTTGTACATACAACTAATGTGGGACTATATCTCAACACGCCCCCTCACACGAGATCTCATTGCCCATTGGGTTTGAAGAGTGATGATGCAACAGATCCAACCTACCTGTGCTAAGAGAGTCCTCAAGAGAAAGAGGGGGACGGCGAGGCTCTCTGATACCATGTTAAGAACCTTGAGATACACCACCCCAAAAACTAGTTCAAAGGGTGGGAGTGCCCGAGGCATTGTAAACTCCACATTAGTTGCACATACAACCAATGTGGGACTATATATATATCTCAACAAAAACATGAATTGGAAGTGAATTCAAAATCATTTATAGTTGAACAATGAACATGTACACATTATCTATACTCAGGTTTTCATAAATGGAATGCTTGTTTTTTAATAATTTTAGAAGGAAATCATTATAATTTTTAAAGCATGACAACCTAGAGACTTATTTAGAGTCCTCCACTCCGAAGTGGAAGATGCCTTCTGCTCAGATGGAGAACCCGTCAACATGAATGATTAGAAGCTGCCACAGAGTAGTATCATAGCGCTAAGAAAGCATATTGCAGCACGAAAAATTAAGCCTCTAGATGCTAGAATAATCGATTATTAGGAAAAATAATCAATTATTGATGTTTAAAACCTTCGAAATTTTAGATTCCACATTCCTTCCATATAATTCCTCGAATAAGGCCAGTTGGATACTGCCTCCAAAATTGAATGTTAATCAATTTATTTGAGTAGAACTAGAGCTTAATTAAAACAATAATAAATAGATTACCAAAAAAAAAAACAATAATAAATAATTTAGTTTGTTAATTTTCTATAAGCACTATACACTATTAACTCTACATACATCCTGTGTGTTGATCCTACCTGTACTTGAAAGCGTGCATTTAGGATTGCTTGATAACACTAGAAAGCTTCCCATTGGTTTATCATAGCGATCCCTGGTTGAAAACGGGATAAGATTTACAAAGACACTCTGACACGTGAGTGATTCTTAATAAAAATAGAGATTTATGTGTATGTAGAGAATTCTAAATACCTTAAGTGCCTCTTAATGTGTGCTTAATTAAATAAGGGTGGGAATCTTAAAACTAATGGACATAGATTAAGTGTGCATTATTGGGCCTGTAATATTTATATTAGCATTGATGTATAGAATTTTTTTAAATGAAAATGTTGATCATACAAGCATTCATAATTGAATAATTTTCTTAATTAATAAAATGCTAATTGTCTGCTAGTATATAAGATATATAATATCAAACTTTGATTCTGTTATATCCTTTTTCTTATAATAATATAGATCAAGCATCGTCCTTTTTATTTGTTTTATTTTGAGACAATAAGAGGAACAACACTTTGTCATTGAAGAATATAATTCAGGCATTAGGAAGATAACATATCAATTTTTGGGGGGCATCGTACAATGAAACATTTGAAAAATGACTAATCTTTACGGGAAAAGTCACACTCATTACCGGTTTGTACTGTCCATTTGTTAGCTTCTCCTCTCTTTATTAGGAAAGTTGGCCAAACATTGTTACAAAAAACTCAAGTTAATATTTCCAACAACAACAAAAACTCAAATTAAAAGCTCCTAAAAGGAGTTTTTCTTAAGATGTGTATCACTTTTTGGAGTTTTTATATTTATTTTCCAACTTCATTTTTATTCAGAATTTCTATTTATACATTTTACCCTTTATCTAATAACAAATCATTTTATCTTTCCCTTTTAAAAATCTCATAACAATTTTATATAGTTACCAAATAGTTTTTAACTTTAATTTATAAGTTTTTTTTTTTAAATTTGACTTAAAAGTAACTTTTAGGTTTAAAAAAAAATGCCACTCAACTGTTTGATTATAATGTAAGCAAAATTAAAAATAATATTATATGAAATTAGAACACCAAAATGTTTAGATTTATTTGTTGAAAATATGATTCTTGATAGCTCAAAGATTGTTGTGCTTACTCCGATAATCTTGCAAAGGTTGAAGATTATGATCGTCCTCAGTTCACATCATTCCTAATTCACAATAGTGAATGGAGCAAGTTGTGGAACGACTATTTCATATATCGTGAATACAAAATAGACCTAGCCAAACTTATAAATTCTAATTTTCTTCTCATCATGAGCCTATAAGTTAGGTGTATATTAATTTATTTTTATTTTTTTGGTGAAAAGATGTATATTATTACTCATACTAATCAGTGTTATAGTATCCAAGTCCAAACACAAAAATCACCGAGTCAAATGGGCTTATATAATGCAACTTGTATTAATCATGATTTAGCTCATTTTTATTAAAAAAAAAAAAAAAAGGAATACAATTGATTGCCGTGTACAATAATTATTATAAAAAAATCTACCATCTAAAACTTTCATGCATGTACCACATATATCATATAATGCAAATAGGCCTATAATGTGTCTTCTATATAACTCATGGTAAGGATTAAGGAAACGAGTAAGATTAATTTAGATAAGGACTTCATTTTTGAACTAGCTTGATATTATACCCGTGAATGTTACATTGATTTCCAACACTGGGCCCGGCTATATTGCCCATTCACGGGGATGGTGTTGTGGGATTTGCACAGCTTATTCACTGCTTGAAACTATTCCAATACAAACAGAAACAGTTGGGTTATTATCTAAAAAGAACAAAGGACAAGAAAATTACACCGCCTGAAAGAAAGAGAAAGAAAATGAGAGAACGTACAGCAAACTCGATCGTACTCGGGAATGTTCGCATTTGCTGAAAACAAAGAGAACAAAGATGGCCAACAAGATGGAGTATTATCTCATTAGCATCGAGTGGCGAGTCACCACTAATCATTTTTTTTATAATTCACGGGTATTAGGGGTTGGAAATATTTACATCATCATGATAGGGCTAACTCTCATAAAGAGATTTTTTTGCATTCAAATGACTTGAACCCAAGACTTTGCTTAAACAGAATTAAATGTGTCACTTAAACCAATCCCATTTGGCCAGTCACGATTAATCTAATTCTAAGAATTTGTCCAAGTCTTTTACCATTTGGGTAATTTAAAAAGTAAATTACGTTATCACGGTAAAAAAAAAAAAAAGAGTATCTTTTTTATTATTGTTACTATTAATAATAATAATTAAAAAAAAGTATCTTTCACACGAAGTGAAACTATATATATCTTTAAGTCGAAGAAGATCTTTTTATTTGCTCATCTTATCAGCAATAAAGAGGGAAACATTCTTGTCTGTTCGAATCCCACTAAAAGCTAGCTGTGATGATTTAATTTATTATAAAAGCTTTAACATTTTATTTTATTTTTTTTAAATTTTGAAGTAAAATCTCATACTGATCTCACTATAACAGCTATTAATATCATGGAGTTAATACAAAATTTCATCAAATAAAAAAAAGTGTCAGATTTTACCCCAAAAAAGTGTCAGAAAAGATTTTCCTTAATTTATACTATTGAATATTCTTTTATTTTTTTGGTAAGCATACTATTGAATATTCTTTAATGGTTTATAGAAAACCATTAAATAGAGTAATTTTATATATATTAGATATATAATGATTATAAAAACTCTTTACAAATTAAAAATTAAATAATATTTCATTATTTTTATTTTATTTAAACTTATAATATATTTTTTGCAAATATGAATAAATAAATATTATTAAATGCACATACCAATAAATGTTTAATTTATCCAAAAATTAGTATTTATGATTTTCAAGATTATATATATATATATATATATATATATATATATATAATTTAATAAATGTATATACCAATAAATTATAACCGTTGATCGGCGAAAATCAGAATTTAGTGTCAAACTTTTAAGTTTGACATCGGTGTCAAAAGATCCTATGATATATGTGTGTGTGTGTTTTTTGTGTGTATAAAATCTTGTTCTAATCAAATAATCCGGGAGAGAAAAAGATTAAATTTGAAGTTTGTAATCCTTGAAAAATGATCTAGCCACGGTTCATGAAAAGTTAAGAGGAATTTGAAAGAGTAATGCAGGTGGTGCATTTGGTTTTATGACCTTACCCAATTATACGTGCATAATTTCCTATCTAACCTGGCCAGCCCGCCTTCTTTGGTTTGGCATTCTTTCTCTTTCACTTTTTGTTCTCTCATCTCTCTCTTTCTTTAATCTTAATTGGGTTATTAATAATTAAATAATTTATCTTCAAGTGACTTTTTTTTGCCTCGTATGGGTAAAGGTTTGCACATTTACATTCCCACACCACACTACTACATCCTTTTCGCCCTTTCACATTCATAACCCTTCTCTCTCACTGTCCCTCTCACTATTCACTTTGAGTTTGACCCGTTGCCAGCCACCGGCAACTCTTTTCTTTCTACACCAATGGCGACCCCACCCTGCACTCTCTAGAGGATCTTCATCTTCTAAAGGCCTCTTTTTCTGAGCACAAACACAAAGGTTAAATAAATAACCTTTCCATTCATTTCTTTCCCTTTTTTCTCTCTCTCTCTTTCCCTTCTCCTGAAACCCTAATTCAAACACACCCCACTAAAATAGCCAAAGTGAGAGATATCTACACCTCCTTCGAGGCTCTGGCCTTTTTGTAATTTACCTCTCAAGGCTTCTCTTTCTTTTTCCCACCCTTGCCTCCTTCCCTAGTCAGTTTTATATCATAAGTGAGATCTACATGCCTATGTGTTTTTTTCTCTTCTTTTTATAGGAAAACCTTTTTCTCCGACTGAAAGACAAGCTGGTAAAAGATTTGCTTCCATATTGCAGATCAGGGATTCGATCCAAAGATTCGGTGCTTTTTTTTTTCAAAAGGGTGTTTTCAGAATTAGAGTTCATGGGTTCTTTATCACCACCAAAGTAGTAGGTCTTCACTCTCTGAAACTTTGCAGCTTTCACCACCAAGTTCAACTACTCTAAGGTCCTCTCACTGCCATAAGCTTTTCTATTTTTAATTCCTTTTACCACCACTTTTCTTTTTGTAGTTTTTTTTTTTTTTCTTCCCCTTTCCTTTTGTTCCCCCCTTTTGCTTAATCTGCAAGCTATGGATTCTGGTAATAGTGGAAGTATCTCTTCTAGTGGTGATGAAGAATATGATTCACGGGCTGATCACACAGTACTCTCTTCATCACCCTTCCTCAATAATAATCCTACCCAATTTGGTTCCATCTCACACCCACAATCTTCCCTTGTTTCTTCTCATCATCATCACCATCCCTCTTTGTTTGATCTTTCATCAAGCTACCTCCACAGTACACTCTCTCACTCCCAACCAAACTCAAATCCAAATTCTTTTCTAAATTTGGATACTGGTACTACTACTCATCAAGGCAGAAGATCCGAACCCGATTGCACCGATCCAGCAGGAGTTTCATCATCATCACCAACAGCATCAGGGATAAACCAATATTTGTTTTCTCCACAAGGCCTTCACCAAGGTGCCACGGACCCATCATCACTTCAATTACGCTCAGTCCATGATGACAATGCAAGAGTGCTTTCATCACCAACCAATGCAGCACGCAACTCAAAGAAACGAACCAGAGCTTCAAGAAGAGCACCAACAACAGTTCTCACCACCGACACCTCCAATTTCAGAGCCATGGTTCAAGAGTTCACTGGAATCCCTGCACCACCCTTCTCAGGCTCATCTTACTCTCGCAGGCTCGATCTTCTCACGGCCTCATCCTCCTTGAGGTCAAGTTCCTCTCACTTGGAGACAACGGGTTCTTTTTACCCTCTCCGTCCTTCACCACAAAAGCTTCATCATCATCCAAACCCGTTTCTGTTATCTTCCTCATCACCTTCTCCTTCAACGTTGTTGCACAGTAATATGGTTGATGCTATAGCATCCACAACAACAAATATTACTTCCTCTGCCACTACCAACAACTCCTCATCTAGTAACTCCATTAACTACCAACTACCTCCTGATCTTGGTCTACCCTATCACCACCAACAAAGCATCATGCTAGGCATGCAAAATCATCAACCTATTCTCACATTCAACCCTACACAACAACCTCTTCATCCTTTTGGCAACCATCTCCCTGCAGGATTTAGTGCTGCAAAGTCCCAACAACCAAGTTTGTCCGTACCATCGCTTGAGGATCTTGGTATGAGTCATGGCCAAGTGAATAATGCGCATCTTGTTGCTGGTGGTGTATCGGTTCCAACGGGTCATGGCCATGTAAGTACTTCTGAGGGCATGTCTATGAAGAGTGCCAGCGATGATGGAAGCATAGTTGGAGGACCGAATGGTGGAGGTAGGAGAGATCCGTTAAGATTCTTGGATGGGAGTTATGGTAAAGTTGCTTCAGCTGGTAGCTGCAAGCTGAACTTTTCAGCTTCTGCTTCAAGCAACTTGAACCATGAGAAGAGTACCTTAGAGAATAACTCTACTAGAGGAGGTGAAGGTAACGTTGATTCGTGGATTTGTTCTTCTGATTAGACTGAACCGGTACAGAACTTGTTATCATTACATGGTAGAATATATGACGCTGCAATGAATTAAGATCGTGATCATCATGATGTTGATGATAGTGGTGTTGGTGGTTAGAATTTGCAGCTAACATCTTCCTCTTTCTTTCTTTTTTCTTTTCTTTTTTTTTTTACCCCTTTTTATTTTATATTAAACATTTTGACAATGTCGAAATCGTAAGTAGCTAGTATGAAATTAATTTAATCATGTATGATATATATGTAAATTAAATACTCCTTTAATTTATATATACTCGATGACCAAATGATCTTTAATATTATTGCAGAAATGCTTGTTCGATCTCGGCATATGATTGTACGTTTGATTAGCATTTTATAATGATATCAAGGGCGGAGACAGGGGGAGGCTAGGGTGGGCGGCCGCCCCCCTCCCCTCCAAAAAAAAAAAATTAATGCAGTTGAAGGCCAAACATATTACTGTTAAATGTGTTTCTTTTGGAAGTTCTGATTTGAAATCTAAGTTGAAATTTGTCTCCACTTCACCTAATGTGTATGTGTTATGTGTAACCTTTTCTGCATTTTCTTTTTTATTTTCATATGCTATGTTTTGGTTAATGAAAGCTTTGGCCTTTTTGTCACCCTTTTGCTCTCTTTTCATTTGCATCGTTGTGTTTCTCTTTGTGTAGAGATTTCATATAGAGAAAATGAGTTTGCTCTAACTTAAAAGATTCACTTTTTGGGCAACTTGATTGCAGTCTTTTACTTTATTTATTTTTTAAAAAATATAATTAAAAGCATTGTTTTAGTTAAGATACTCTTTTTTTTAATTATTGTTTTAAACTACTTTTTATGTCTGTTGGACCCGACCAATAGTATATTTCTTTTAGTGTTTCAAATGTTGTTAAATGTTAATATTTTGGTAAGAAATTACCTAAATGAGTTCCTATGAGGTCAATAGGTAAACTAAATAGTTGTATTATGCAAGATAAAAATTTAATTTTCGCCCCCTCCCCTCCAATCCTGGCTCCGCCATTGAATGATATTGACTATAGTAAGGATGATGATAATTTTATTAAGAGCATATATATTTTATGCTATTATTATTGGGATAAAAACCGTTGGGAATCATTATTTATACGTTGCAAGGTTATTCCCATGGAAGAATAAGAAGTCTTTTATCAAATTTTAGTAGTAGATTTACTTGTATTTAATGGTTCACATATTTAATAAATCAGAATTGTTAGATATAAATAAAATCAATGATTCAAATTAAAATTATAATTTACATCGATATAAAATAATCTTCATCCCATTAATAAATAGTTAATAGCTAAAACGAATCTGGCGATAAAATCTACGATACTAAGAAAAACTGTTCCTCGTACGAACCCTTGTCTAGTGCATGCTTGCAACAAGAAAACATTAAGAAGCATACTATTTATAAAGAAATAAGTCGGTGAGTGGCTGAAATGCTGAATGCTGCCATCAACTATGAGCATCATCGATTAAAGTAGAGAGAGAGAGAGAGAGAGAGAGAGAGAGAGAGAGAGATGACAAGATAGTGTTTGCATTTTGCAAAGTTGCAGGCCGTTCAAGCGGAGACCTCTCCTTGTCTGTCGGGTTCGAGTAATTGTTGTCCGAAGGTAGAACGATTGGGCACTTATTCTCTCTATGGTACTTCTGAAATTTTCCTTAGGCTGTACCTAACTTTTGTCTTCCTCTTTCCTTCTGTTCTGTTTCTACTACATCTTACGTGGCGCTCCATTATGAACTCATCCATTTTATTTATTTTTGGTTAACCTAATACTAAGTATATCTTTAGTTGAGTTTGTTCCGGTCAGTATTCCTATAAATTTTGACTTTTTGAGTTTGCTCACACTATAGGTCTAATTCGGAATGCGGGGCATGTTAGAGATGTGGCATGTGGAATTAATCCGAGACACTTTTTTTTCCACCTACTTAGCTCTATTATTATCCCAAAAGTGACATCTGGAATCGAACCAAGACATTTTTCTTTTCACTTACTCACCTCAGTATTATCAACTAAGTTATCACCATTTGGTGAAGTCATCTAGGACAAAATTTGTGGTTATAGTTCTGTTGTTAACTCTAATGCTTGGGTTTTGTGTTTTTATGTTTAAATTCTCCGTACACTCTTCTAGGACAAAATTTGTGGTGGCTTTGTGCTACTTTTTAGATATCATCATAAACGGATGATATTAATTTCCCCGCAAAATAAAATTCCACTAATTGATGAAAGATATATTCTATTGTACGTCTCCATGTTACTACCCGTTCCTTGATTTCATTTTCTCTTACTTTTCAACAACGAATGATATTTTCTAGTGGAGCAATTAGTGGCAAGATTAGTGGCTTCTTTTACTAGCCGCAATCATAAAACTTCACATTCTTCAACAATATATCCATGCTTCTCAAAACTGTTAGATCTACATTATTCGAAATGGATCCGTGTTAGAAATAATCCAACTTTGATTGTTTACGTACAAAGTTTGAATTTCCCAAAAAGAAATATACGTATTTTATTAAAATGTCATATATACGAACCATCAATAATACAACATGTAATTTCATTAGCAAAGAATCCGTTTATAAGATTATAAACGTGTTTTATATGAATTTCATTCATAAAATTCTTTCCATTCTAATCCATATATATACAGAGAGTATAAAGATATCAATTATTTGGAAATTGGCGTTTCCTTCATAGTTAGTCGTATTTTACATTTTAAATTATTATTATCAAGTGTCAGCTAATTTTATCTGGAGTATTAAAAGAGTCATGTGAAGAATAGTATATTTTTTTATGATAAAGTAGTCGTCTACAATCTTTTTTAAATATAGCTGTTGCTGTAACTTTTTTTTTTTTGGTATGCTAGAACTTTTAGTTCCCAGCTTTATAGTTTTTAAACATAGTTGCGTGACTGAACCCCAAAAAAAAATGTTAACCTAAACGAAATAGATTCACCTAATCATGTTTATTGGAGAAACGCCAAGAAAAAAATTAGTAGAATAAATTTATGCTTAAAAAATAATTTCCCTCAAAACAAGTTACTTAACTTATCTAGATGGATCGATAATGACATATATTGACAAAGACCTTATTTTTTTTCTATATACATTGTTTTACTTTTTTTCTAAATGTGAAAATGTAGATAACACATCAAATAAGAAAAAAGAAAATGTATGTATTTATGCTCAGTACAAAATAAGGTCGTTGCTTGATTTTAAGTATTAACAGAACTCGACCTTCTCGCCTAATTCTCCATTTGGTGAACTTTAATTAGAATTATTGAATTTGAGTACACCGTGACTTTTTCTTTTATGAGTCTTTTTTTTTTTCTTCAAAAAAGAAAAAGTATTAAAATAATTTAAAATTGTTTAACATCCGCCACTAGCACAAGTGTCATGCATAGAGCCCGTCAATAACGGAATATTTTCACAAATTCATTCAATTTCTACCGCGCATTTCTAAATTATTAGACAACGCATTTTTATATTGGTGAACATCGATATTTTGATCAATTATGCATGCTTTTGTGGTCCCTTATTGTGTACAAATGAAGTTAACAGTTAAATAATACAACACTTACGGATGCCATAAATAGACAAACAATATAAAGTACAAAGATTCAACACGCATAATAAACAGCTATAATTGGCAGGAGTGTCAATAAACCCCAAAGATTGTGATCCACACACGCCCCCGTTATTATTATTTTCTTCTTCTTCTTCTTTTTTTTTTTGGAAATTTTTTTTTCTTATTCTTGGAAACCAGAAAAAGAGAAACGATTAAAGGTAGCTTGAATTAATAGATAATGTATAAAATGATTGTGATATTAGTGGGTGCTAAGCCTCAATTGTCATTCAACTTGTTGGAGCCCTAGAGAACGATTTGTGGGTGAAAAGAGGGAATACTTGTAATTATAGCACCACAACACGCATTTGACGATTCAGAATTTAGAGAGAAATAATTAGACAAAAAAATAACAATGAATAAGTAGTTATTTACATAAAGGTCAATGATGAGTTTTTCTTTACAAAAACTTGATTGGCTTGCCTAGTTTTATGCTAACAAGGTAAAATCTCAAAACTAAAGATCATTGAAACAGAGAATTGAATCATATTTGGAGCCAAAAAGAAGTGTTAATTAGATGAGATATGGGGGACATATTCAATGACTATATCAAACTATCATTATTATTATGCGTGTCAAAACGAGTTGGCCCGCCCCGCTTTTCCACCAATCCGCCAAAAAGTGGGTTGGCCTGCCCCGCAACTTTAATTTGGGTTGAAAACTCCGATCCGCCCCATTTTATGGTGGGTTGGCGGGTCAACTCTCTTAAAAAAAATAATTAAAAATAAAAAATAAATTATATTTTATAAATATTATAATATTAATTATTTTTATATCACATTTCTTTTAGTTTTTTTCAATCTTAACTCTAAATGTATGTTAATATTTAATTAGATATTATTTACAATTTTATTTTTATCTCCATACATAAATTACATTTGTCATAAATAAGATTTTTCTTTTATATTTTTCTATAAGATAACAAAAAATTAAATATCACAAAAGCTTAAAAATTGTTGAAAGGAAGTTTGTACACTTGTATATATACCTCATTAGAGAGGAAGATCATATATGAATGAAAAAACTTCATTATTCACATGTATTGCATTTTGACAAAAACAAATAAAATACTACCTAATAGTAAAAAAAAAAAAAATTGACCCGGCGAGCCAACCCGCCGCCAACCCATTTTGACCCACAACCCAACGGGGTGGGTTGGTGGGTTGAAATATGTAACCCAACCGTCCCGTTTTGACTGGTTGACCCATCGGGTTCAACCCATATTGCCACCTCTAATTATTATTATGAGTTTTATTAATCTCCTTCCACATAAGATAGTTATCTTATGTGGTAGAGAGAAAATGAGTGGGTCCCACCATTACATGAAAAAAGAAAAGAAAAAAAAAAGTGGGGTGCGAAAATCGAAGTAAGAGAAAATGAGATAAGTTACCTAATGTGAAAGGAGAATAATATTTCCGTATTATTATAACTAACCAGAAACATGAAAATAAATATAAGAAAAACGACATTAAAAAATGATGATTTTTTTTTTTTTTGATACATTTAAAAAATGATGATGATGATGATAAAAAGAGATTCTGATTAGGCCAGGGAATATCAAAGAGGACACGCTGATAGGATGTGGTGACATGTGAGTCTTTCCCAATTGGAATCAAGGTGGCCCATGACAGAGAATAATCTGGTGTCTTGCAATGATGATCCCCTACCCTCCTCCAACTTACTCCCACAATTTTTTTCTATGGAGTACTCTGTTATCTCAGTTTTCAGTGTCATGTTATGTAAGAGTAAGTGACACTGCAATCAACACATGCTGAATTGCTATAATTAATTTCATTTCCATTTCCTTCTCCTGCTTTTGCACCTTCTCTGGTCTGTAAAATAAGCATAAGGGAGCATATGTAGGCATTATGCCCATTCCCCTTTTATTTTGTCCTGTTTCTATTTATTTTTTAAAAAATATGCATTCTGTGGGTTTGAAATTCTATCTTCTTTTCTATTTCCATTTTCTATCCTCCTCGCATGTTTTGATTCCATTATTGTCGTTTTTACTTTTAGGTCAGCAGTACAGAGGTCAGTAGTTTCGGAATTGTTTCACATATTTCTTTTTCCCTCATGAAACAATTATTGCCCCCCTAGCTACTATATTGCTTTAATATAAATTCTTTTATAGTGACTTCGTGATTAAAAAAAAATATTGAATAATTACTTCGAAATATTAACATGAAATTATTCAAAAGATTTCTCATCAAAAATATTTCACGAATATATAATAATAATATAATTAAAAATAATAATGAAAATAATTACTTGTGGTTGTGGATCATATATAATCTCTTGTTACTCATGTTTTTTTCGTATGTATCCCCTCTTATTTTGATCTTTTTTTTTTAAACTTTCTCTCCTCACGTACCATCTACTAAATTTAATTTTTCCTCCACTTATTTTATTTTATTTTTTGTTGAAAAGGTTAAGTAAAGGATAAGTTGCCTTATTAGAAATTCAAAATATTTACCAACCTTCGAAAAATATTTACAAGTGGTACTTAAAGTTATGAAATGTATCTTATCTTATCAATCCTAAATTGTAGACATCTTAAAAAGGCGAAATTTAACTGAAGAAGTGAAAAGTAAAAACGTAGTAACATAAAGAGGGAGTACGTATAATGTCAAAAAGATGGTATTTAGATTACCAAAAAAAAAAGATGGAATTTAAGTAAACTTCAAGTTACACATTAATGATCACCTATAAGTTATTAGATAATATCATATTTTTATTTTACTTTAGTAATATTGGACTATTTTTTTAACTTCGTATCATTGAATATGGACTAATTAATCAGTTTTACAAGTTAGATTACTATTTTTTGTTTCAACTAAATTTATAAGGTTACAATAAGGGGGTGTGCAAAATAACTAAATAGAACAAAACCAAACCACATTTTTCTTACGGAAAAATTACTCTCTAGCTAGGGTTGGCAAAACGGGTCAACCCGACCCACATTCAACCCTAAAAAAATAGTCGAGTTAGGGTGGGCTCGAAAAAAAAAAACAAGACAGAAAACTCAACCTAACCCGAGTCGGGTTAGGGTTGGCTCAAAAATATGGCTCGTGGGATGGCTTGAAAAAGTAGCTCGTGAGTTGGCTCAAAAATTGGCTCGCGGGTTGGCTCGAAAATTGTTCGTGGGTCGACTCATTTTCAGCTTATTTAAATAATACTGTAGTATTAATGCACCAGCTATGTGATTTTCATCAGCTTAAACAAAGAGTTACAAATGAGAAATAAAAGCAAAATATGTTAGTTTCGAATATTTTTCACAACAAATTTGCATCAAAATCAAGAAACAATTAGAACCACTTGCTACCAACTCGGTAAGATATTTGAACCAAACAGAGCCAGCACATCCTAACAATATAAAGATGGCAGGGATGTGAGTATATTAGGGACTTAGGTTTAGAGAAGGAAAAAAAAAATGATGACAATATGTGTGGATTTTGTCCATTTTTGTATATTATATTTTAATTTTTTTATAAATAAAAAAAAAACTTCACCCGCGAGCTGGCTCGTTTGGCCTTTGGGTTGGCTCTTTTTTTTGCGGGTTGACTCGGGTTGACGGCTCATTTTTGCCAACCCAACCCGGCTCATTTTTGACGGGTTACGAGCCAATTTTGCCAACGCTATCTCCAGTAGAGTAATCTATTTTCCTGCACAGACATGGACTTTTATGTTTTCTGTTTTTATTTTTTATTTTTTTATAATTATGTGGGTCCTATCATGTGATTATGAGAGTGATAAGAGATATTCTCTCTCCACTTTAGTAAAGCGCTTTTTCTTAACTAATTTTGAGAACCAAATTGGTTTTACAATCCACTTTAAAAATTAAACCAAACTAAAACAACGGGTTTGAAACTGATTTAGAAATCAATTCGTAACCTATTCACAACTGGTTTAAAATCAGTTCAAAATAGATTTGCATATCTGAATCGGTTTTGAAACATAAACCGGCTCTGTTGGTTTTTGAATTCGTTCTGAACTATTTCCAATGAGTTTAAACGATTTTGATTTGATTCGGCAAAAAATTCGGTCATGTCCACCCTTTGTTACCGTTGATATTATATATATTCAATGGTACTATTCAATATATGGACTAATTAATAAATATTAATATTATATTATTCGGCAGAAAGTTTTTTTTTCTTAGGGGGGAAACAGTGAATTAATATTTATAAAAATGAATTTTTATCACAGTTATTAATACGATATTTTTAATTGTAATATAGGCTACATATTCAAAAAATGAAATAAATGGACTTAATATCCTAAGTCATAGTCTTCTGTTCCCTCCAGCCACTCAATATTTTGAAGTAATCAACTTTTTATACTGTTCGAAATTAACGTGTACGGCAACGAGTATTGCTGAAAATTATTTTAGTTATGATTAATTTTCTATAAATTATCTACTTTTAATTGAGTGATTTTGTTAGTTGATATTAAGGACAAAACCCAGAAAAAAAGGGAGAGGTCTAGAGTCTAGACTCTTCCACACAATCTTTTACATGACAGATATTGAAAATTATATGGAATTCATGTTAACTTTATTATTAGATATTAGTCGAGCCAGAAATTAACGAATAATCAATTAACCTATTATTACGCATCAATACATTAAGGTGTAGTTGAGTGCATTACTTATGACTTGAGACTAACGAGGACAAAATATTGGACTTTTAAGCAACTTTCAGCATAACATTTTAATTAAAAATAAATTGGCCCAAGACTTCAATTATTTTTGAGAAAATATCGTCAACTGTTTTATGTTGGTACGTAAGCGATGATGAGAATGTATCTAAGGCTGACGCAATCAGGTTTTTTCAAAGGAAAATGACTCCAAATAGTGTACACCTAACCTTCTTCTGTATTATAATTATGGCATTTATTTGAAGGGATTTGATTTTTTCATGTTGCATGAGAATTTAATTCGTTGCATGAGAATTTAATTCTCATGTTGTGACTCAACTAGTGGTGGGTCCCATATTTATTAAAAAAAATTTGCACGTAAATTGAAGAATTAATAACATGAGAGTTTTGGGAACGAACCAAAATGACTTAATTAACGATTGCGTCAGAATCAAGTCGATCTGTATTTAGATAAAATATAGAAATTTTAGCGATATATATAATTAAAAAGTTATAAAATTTTAATAAAAATTAAAAATTAAGAAATAATTTTTAATAATTTTAAAACAAACTCTACAATACAAAAATATTATCATTTTATGCAAAAATTGTTGCTATTATTTTTGTGAACTATACATATTAATACTCAAGATCACTAATTACTAACAATACGATAAAAGGTATTTAGAAGTCATATAATTTATTATTGATTTAATAAAAAGAAGATTTAAATAATTATGTAATATTAGGTCAAGTTTGAGATACTCTCGAATTTGCTTAAATAGGCCTGATAAATGTGAGGGTGACCCAAACCAAATTAACGTCAGGCCGAAACAAGTGTTTGAACACCGCTATAACTTCAAGCGTGTCTATTTCAATTACCTTCAAATTACTGGTCACTTCTTCATTGGAAAAATCGTCTTAAGTTTGGCTGTCGGCGCAGAGAAGAGGAGAATGTAGACGTTGTCGTCTCGGACCTAATATAGTTAACGGGGAAAATGTTTACCCTTTTATAGGATAGTTATTTTAATTAAAATTAATGTTTTCTTATTTAATATTTAAATTAAAAAACATCTTATTTTCTCCTATCATGATTTCTGCTTCTCTCACCATAAAATATAATAGTTTTGATTAAAATAACATAATTTTATATTCTTTTAAAGTATCCTTAATTTTTTTTTTAAATGAGTGGCAGTTTATTGTATATGTTGTAGACAAAATTGTTTACTAGGGAACCATATAATTAAAGATCACTATTAACCGGCAAAGTGGCTGCCCTAGTTTGCTAATGCTTTATGTATTATTAATTATACCGTAGGATATGCATCGCGTCACAATATCTGAACACAACAATGCATTTAATTCTTTATTCAACCTCGTACTCATGTATATACCGAAAGTTTATTATGAAACAAACTTGGACATGACGCATTCATGTATTTGTTCATTGTAACAATTTTATTTGAAACGAACATTAATACATTTTTATTCTGCGAAAAAAAAAATTAATACACTTTTCTATAAATTATATCATTTGAACTTCTGTAGAGAAGTATTTCGTCTTTTTACAATAAATTCACCATTTGCACATGTCTCTGTAAAAACCAATAAATTATATTTAAGAGAAAAAGTTAATCACTAAAAATACAAACTATTTTTTTACCATTTTATGCACTCAACATTTGCCAACATATATCGTCACAAAACCGTAAAATAAGTAGCTTTGACTTCCCATCATTTTCAATATATAAATAATTAATTTAACACCATTCATTTAATTTATTTGTTATAATTAATATTTAACCCGTGAATTCATATTGTACATATGGGTATTACTGCCATTCCCGTCTGCATTTAATGCCATATTTCTTGAAGGTATATATTAATACACATCATGTTTATTCCTGGATTGAAGAAGGTGATGAATACCCTTTTAGGATTTATATATTTTTGAAAAAGTTTTCCTTCATGTATCCTATTCTGGTCTTTCAGTTTTGATTGTATCTATATTTAACGTTCTTGTAATATGTTCAAGAGTGCTTTGGCAAATTATTTTATACATTCTGAGTTTGATAGTTGATTTGAAGAATTTTCCTTATTTCTGATATTCATTTTTAATTGATAATTTTTTGGTCAAATAAAATTCTTAGCTTTCATAATTAAAAGAAAGAAATGCTAATAAAGGATAAAAAAACATTGAGAAAAAACTCATTTTAATCCCTAAATATATAGATGACATCAATTCAGTCGTCTAAAAAAAGTTAACATTAATTTAACCTTCCAATCATGAAAAATACCTCTTGTATAGTAAAAACATGTTATGGGAGCTTTTGATTTATATTTTAAATTAATGCCACTTATTATATGATTAAAGAATTGATTAATTTCAACTTCTTTTAAAATTAAATTATTATCACTTGTATTTTGAGGAAGTAAAATGATCTCTAGTAAAAAAAAATATTTGGGATAAACAAAGACTTAGATTAGGGAAAGATACAACCCATGTGAGATCAAGGATGATTATGTAATTGAGAAAAACATAAAAATCGAACCCAAGTCTAGCTATGTGGGCAGAAGTTTTTAGGGGGAAAAATTGTCTTCTCGTCCTCTTTTAATTTGGCTTAACTTAAAATAACAAATTGAATGATTCTTCATTTCGTCTGCATGTGTTATGCATCAATATGTAGATAAATTAGTCATGTCATCTCGTCGTTAGCTCTAGAATCTTGATGGCAAAGTAACATCTTTGCACCTCTCTAAGTTTCAGGGAATTGCGGGCTCACCAGACAGTAAGATCAAAGATATTATCTTTGTCAGCCCCAATCAATCCAGAATGGTTTTCGTAGCCCCACTTGTCCCCCACTTATTACTTCAACTATATTTGTATACCTTTTCCTAAAAGCTGTTATTAGTTAAGTAAAGTGTTATGAATTAAATATAAAGGTAGCTTTTTGAATCAATAGTTTCCTCACTATTCTTCTTGTAGATGAAGTAAAAAAGGATTTTCCCTTGGAGTAAATGCTAGATAAAAAACCTTGATAAGTCGGATGAGATGCTGATGTCGTATGATGCTCGTATAAACACTTATATATTTATACCAAATGATGATAGCTTAGTTAGCGCTAAGGAATTGAGCAGGTGGGATGAGAGCATTTGTTCGATCTTTTCCGGTACGGTCTTTGGGAGAGGTTTAAAGTTTTAATTATAGGATCCGTCACGAATAGGATTAGTCGCGAAGCGATGAACCAATTGAAATATTTCAAAAAAAAAAAAACACTCGTATATTCATTCCCACGTGGGAAATGGGAAGGTTTTAAGAGAAAGATTACCAAACATGCACACAGGAAATTCTTAAATAGGAAGTTACTACTGGGTATGTATTGAAGTCAACACTTGGCACACGTAGATATATTTTTTAGGTATATTTTTGACAGAATATAGCTTCACACACGACAAATATTAATTGATCAAATTAATTTGAATGTATATGGTAAGTTAAAAATTGTTGGTATCTACTATATCCATTGTTCATGCCCAACAAAGAAATAGGAAATATGTAGTTTGATGATTTCGGGTTCAACGTCATCTGGTGAGACCTGGGACAACTCACAACTTCATATGCAAATTGTAAGGCTAAGTAGGGCTCAAAATGTTTTCTCATCAATCGAAATCCAAACTTATTTATGATAACTGCATACATAAAAATTACGGTTATATATGTCTGATGTTAATAATACAATGTAATTCATGATTCATTATGGTGGCAATTTTTCCTTATTTGTTCACTGCAAAAACGGAGGCGCAATCTACTACGTTAATTTATCACAGCTTTCATTGAATTCTAACCAGGGGCACAACATTCGAAGGCCCAGGATTAAACTGGGCCAGAGCTCCTTTTGTGATCTATTATCAGCTCACACATTTTGCGAATAAAGCAAGAAATAATGCTATACTGTACCAAAAAAGAAGAAGAAGAAGAAATGCTATTGTGATAATGTTGATGGTTATTCTCCTAAAGGAAGAGACTCAAAACTATCTTGGATACACCTGAATGTGGGCTTGTTGAGTATAGATTGCGAATTTGTTAAACTGTCATGGCCGCCTCTCAAATCTAAAAGATTCATGATGTATTCGTTTTTTCAGCTTCTTCGAGGATCGAGGTCTCCTCAAATTATGTCGTACAATATTGGGCTTGTTTTTATGTTTGTTTGGATATAACTTTTGAAAAAAGTCAAAATGCTGTTTTTTTTTTTACCTAAAAGTATATTTTAAATACAAAATTGCTCTTACTTTGAAAAAAACACTACATAAAAAAGAATATATAGTAATAGAAACTCTAATCTATAAATAATATGTTCTAATCATGTCACGAGACTAGGCACATAGATTATGAAGTGATCTCAACATAACTATTCTGTGGAACTTGAGTAATAGTAACACAGCTCTTACGTCTTTTTAATCACTCTGGCATGTTGTTTACAAAATATAATTAAGAGTAAAGTCCTTTTTGCGTCTTTTTGCGTCCTTAATAAAAAATTGAAATTCAAAGTAGACTCATTTTAGTCTTTTTGAGGGATTAATGTGACTCTTGACTCTTTTTTGAATTTGTAAGGTACCATAATTTTAACTAAATAAATCTACTTTAAATTTAATAGGGATCTCGAGATTAATTTTTTATTTAATTGACTAAAATTGAGATCGTATTTTTTAGGGACTTAAATGGAACTTTATTCTATAATTAATGTGTTTGTCAAAAGTATTAATACACTAATATAATAAAAGTCGCACTTTGACTATGTGAAACTAGCCCTGCACCTAATCCAAATAGGACTGACTGCCAACGTGGCAGTCCCGTATCAAGTGTACGAGTCCCTACTAGTCCTGCATCATTTTCGTATGAGACTAGTCTGGTCTGCATCTCGTGCTCAACTTGCATAATCATTAAGCGCTTTCTATTAGCTTGTCCAGGAATTGTAAGATCATATTATTGGAAGGGTCACGTTGTGCTGAATTCTCAATGAGAGGTTCTTGACTTATTCTTTCTTTCTTACAAGAACGGAGGCTTTATTTCAATGCCTCTTTTGAGGAGAAAGCCTTTCGCCTTGGATGAGCCACCTAAGGATTTGGACCCAACTGAGACTATTTATCAAATTCGATTTACAAAAGAAATTTTTTTAGATTATCAGTATCCTTTGTCATTCATCCTTTTTTTTTTCTGAGTTGTTTTTTGTTTCTTTTTATTTTTAATTTTCTAGATTTATTTCTGGTAATAAACCAAGAGTAGACAATGATTTCAAATTGGAAGTGGTTAAACATTATTATCAGTTTATGGGATTTAGCATTTTCAACTGTCTTGAAAATTCACTAATGATACTAGTCTTTAGCATTCCATTCTTGACAAGGACCTTAGCATGACCTAGTGAATATTTGAACCGGGTAAATCTATACCTTCAGATGGTTTGGATGTGTGTATAGTCAATGGAAAAACTTGCTTGACTTATAAAGAGGCTATGGTGTTATAAAAACGTGCAACTGAAAAAGCTTCCAACCTGTATGAAGCAAATTTTTAGAAAAAATTTGGGGGTCAGAGAACGTGTCTCTATCTTCGAAGGGGGATTAGTCTCATACTTCCTCCGATAACGAAGCTCAATGCACCCGTTGTTCTAATGAGGAGCTAGCCTTCGGGCCGTACTCTGAGGACAAGGTGACTGGAGGAGGTTGAATGTGATACTCTCCAGATTATACCAACAAAAAAAAGAGGAAAAAGCTCAACATTTTCCTAAGAGACGTTTGGTAGAGGATAAAATTTTTTTACCGGGGAAATATAATAACGGGAGAAATGGTAGGAAAGTCAGTTTGATGGAAAGTCTGTATTTTTACCAGAAAAAATTATTTAAATTTGCAAAGTCTGTATTCGGAAGGAACTTCGCACCTATTTTTCCACTTCCCCAGTTATCTCAAAATATCACATCTTAAGTGAGTGAATTTCATCCAAAAATCAACACAAAAGTCAGTTCCCCATCTATTCTATTTGCCTAGTATTTTTTTCAAAAACTTTAACCAAACATGATATTTTTCAATACCCATCTACATTTTACCATCAAATCCAAAATAAAACTTCTAACAAACGCCCCCTAAAGAATTAATGGCACCCGGTCTAAGGATTATTCAATACAGTTAGTATTATTCAGTTCTGCAATGAAGTGTAGTGATTAGGTAGGTCGCATACGAAATGTAAGGACTTAAAAAAAAAATTAAAAAAAAAACGTGACTAGTTGCGAACCAAAATGGTGTGGGATCCGTGGGTCTCGTATGCTTGTGATGCTGGACTGCCTTAGCCATTAACAGGAGGTGCTTTGAATTGGCAACTTGAATTCATTGATGAGAGAAAGACCAAATATAAAGGCCAATGATACAACAGCATCGTAACAAACTTAGCTATTTACATCAGCTAATTTGAATACTAGATAATATCTAAAATAACAAACTAAACTCTAAACAACTTAGCTATTTACATCAGTTAATTTGAATATTAGATAATATCTAAAATAATAAACTAAACAAACTAAACTCTAAACAATATATATTGTTACAACAGTCGAATGCAATCCTAATACTTCCCCTCAAGTTGGAGTATGGAGGTATGAGATACCCAACTTGGTAAGTAAGATGTCGAATTGCTTGGAGCCTAGAGCCTTTGTCATAATATCAGCTGGTTGTGAATCTGTCCGTATATGCCGAGTGGAAATAGTTTTGTTGACAATGTGCTCTCTAACAAAATGGCAGTCCAATTCGATATGCTTTGTACGCTCATGGAAAACGGGGTTGGAAGCAATATGTATGGCTGATTGGCTGTCACAGAACAGTTCCATAGGTTGTGTATGATGGATACCGAGAGAAGTAAGGAATGCCTTGATCCAAATGAGCTCAGAAGCAGCCGCTGCCATAGCCCTATATTCAGCTTCAACAGATGAACGAGAAATAGTGTTTTGCTTCTTGGTTTTCCAAGACACTGGGGAGTGACCAATAGTGACAAAATAACCAGTGACGGATTTTCGTGTGATGGGACAACTAGCCCAATCCGAATCACAATATGCTCGTATAAGAAGATCAGAGTCAGAGTGCAGAAAGAGACCTTGGCCTGGATTGGCCTTGATATAGCGCAGCACCCGAATTGCTGCATCATAGTGAAGTTGCATAGGATTCTGCAAGAATTGTGACAATGTGTGAACTGCATAACTTAATTCTGGTCTGGAAATAGTGAGGTACACTAAACGTCCATCAATACGTCTATATCGTTTAGGATCTTCAAAAGGAGGGCTTTCAGCAAGAGCTAGTTTGTGATTGGGATCCATAGGATATGCTACTGGTTTACAACCGTGAAGACCACATTCGTGAAGTATATCCAATGCAAATTTGTGTTGGCTAAGAAATAAACCAGACTTGCTTCTAGCAAACTCAATACCAAGAAAATACTTGAGATTTCCAAGATCTTTTATTTTGAACCAGGTACGAAGATGAGTTTTTACTCGGTCACAAAGAGCCAGATCATTCCCTGCTAGTAAAATATCATCGACATAAACAAGGATAGCAACCGAGTGTGAACCGTGAGAGTAGGTGAACAACGTATAATCTGCAAGAAACTGTGTAAAACCAAAAATGAGGAGAGACTTGTGGAGCTTGTCAAACCAGTTGCGTGGAGATTGTTTAAGACCGTAAAGGGAACGTTGAAGTTTGCATGCATGTCCAGGTTTACTATTGGAAAATCCAGGGGGGAATCGCATGAATACTTCTTCATTTAAATCTCCGTGAAGAAACGCATTTTGTACATCTAGTTGAAAGATGTGCCATTGTTTAGCCACAGCGACTGATAGAAATAAACGTACGCTTACCATTTTTGCTACTGGGGCAAACGTTTCATTGTAATCCTCACCTTCTACCTGATTGTTTCCAGCAATGACTAGACGCGCTTTGTATCGTTCGATAGAGCCGTCAGAGTTGTACTTGATACGGTAGACCCATTTGCAGGGTATTGGCTTTTTTGTAGGAGGAAGAGGTTGAACACACCAAGTGTTGTTTTCTTCAAGGGCAGATATTTCGAGTTGCATGGCTTTCTTCCAGTGAGGAGATTGCATGGCTTCTTTAAACGTTTTTGGCACAGGGTGAGTGTCAACTGCTGCAAGAAATAACTGATGGTTCGACGAGAAGCATGCATTAGTAACAAAATTATGTAGAGGATATGAAGTACCTGAGGCAATTGAAGGAGTGAAGGGACGCGGAAGGGGTGTAATAACTGTGTTGCAGATGAAATCCTTTAGATGAGATGGTGGACGCCTTGTGCGAGACTCATGAGCAAGTGATATAGGCTGAGGATTAACAGGTGGAGAGACACTCGTAGTTGGTAAACTCAGTTCCATTGTAAGACTGAATACGTTTGACTGTTATATTGTGATGATTGCGTACCATGTTTAGGAACTTAAGTAAACAACCAGAGGTTTCATGTTTATCACGCATTAGAAAAACCCATACATGTCTACTAAAGTCATCAACTACTGTTAAAAATAACGAGCTCCCGTGGTAGAAGCCGTACGATATGGCCCCCATATATCGCAGTGAATCAAATCAAAAGGATGTGAACATCTTTTATTATTAAGGGGAAAAGAGCTTCGTGGTTGTTTAGCTCGACAACATACATCACAAGAAACTAATTTATTTGGATGAGAAATAAATGGTAACATAGACAAGTAACGTGCAGATGGATGTCCTAGCCGGCGATGCCATAGAGCAGAAGTGGCAGAGGTGCTGATGGCATTTATGGTTGCAGAAGATGAGCACAAGAGATACACCCCTTCGCGTTCAACACCCATTCCAATCGTCCTTTTGGTCTTTAGGTCCTGCAGCAGACAAAACGAATTAACAAATAGAGCTATGCAAGATTGTTGAAGCAATTGAGACCGAGATCAAGTTGCATGTTAAAGATGGCACAAAAAGAACATTAGAAAGATGAAGTGATGAGCCCAAGCTAATGGTGCCACACTGTGTAGCAGAGCTGCGAACTCCATTTGGAAGGCCAACCGAGCAAGGTGAGATAGTCTGCACGTTGGAGAGGTAAGAGAAAGTGTCTGTCATGTGTTGGGATGCTCCGCTATCAATGATCCATGATGGATGAACAATCTTACCAGTGAGTTTGTCAGTTAAAGGTGCAGACGAAACAACTAAAGACATGAGTTGTTGAAGAATGTCAGGAGTGAAATCTGCCATAGTGATAGAACTGGAAGGTGATGGAGTAGAAGCGGAATTGGCAGTAGTAGTGTGAGCTGCACGAGCAGAAGGTGGTGGTGAACGAGCTTTCAAGGCATTTTTTATGAGTTTTGCCCAATTTTCATAATTTGATTGACCAGTGAGGAGAACTGTAGTAAGTATGGCTCCTGGATTATCAGAGGGATGAAGATAGAAAGGTGATTTGGGATCTGAAACCTTAAAGGTTCGTGGTGCGGAAGTCATGGTGAGAAAAAAAAGAAAACAAAGGCTTGTAGATCGTCAAGCTCTTGATACCATAAGAGGAGGTGCTTTGAATTGGCAACTTGAATTCATTGATGAGAGAAAGACCAAATATAAAGGCCAATGATACAACAGCATCGTAACAAACTTAGCTATTTACATCAGCTAATTTGAATACTAGATAATATCTAAAATAACAAACTAAACTCTAAACAACTTAGCTATTTACATCAGCTAATTTGAATACTAGATAATATCTGAAATAACAAACTAAACAAACTAAACTCTAAACAATATATATTGTTACAACAATCGAATGCAATCCTAATACAGTTGTTTCCGGATTAGGTGTGAAATTAGTCCCATATGATCGAAGTGCGACTTTGTCTGCATTGATGTGATAATACTTTTTGACAACACATTAATCAGACATATATTATTATTATTGAAAAGCATGCCCCATTGGTCAATAGCTGCAAAATTGTACACAGTTCACTTATCTTTTTTCAAGATTAAGCTCTTAAATGGAAGTATATTTACTGTGCTCAGGGAGCACATGCTTCTTCCATTCAAAATGGAACACTTGGATTAAAAATCAACGTTTCTCTTTTCTCAGTACACACGTTATACTCATTGCTTAGTTTTAATTGGTCCATCTCACTGAATAAATGGTGCTCCTAGAACACCTTAATAATTTCCCTCAAATGTAACAAATTGAGTACTATCATAAAATTTGTGATTATAAAAAAAAAAAAAAAGAAATTAAAAAGATTGATGAGGGCTTTACAGGAAGACCCGGAAGAGAAGGCAGAAGACTACCGATTGGTGTAACCCAAATTTGATTAAGACAATCTGAGATGGGCTTGGACTTACACTGGTTGTTTCTTGGGCCGTAAAGTGGCCCAAGACATGCGGTTCATGAGAACTGGAAAGGGCTGAATAAAGGACAAAAAAGAAGAAGGAAGAGTAATGGATACCAACCGAATAGACTAAGATACCAACCGAATAAACCAAGGAAAAGAGAGGGAAAAAGAGTGAGAAGAGATAGAATAAGATACCAACCGAATAATAAGCGAAGGACCATTCAATGCATCTTAAAGACTTACACGTGGAAGTTTGTCTAAATCGTCTTCATTTCAACTCCCACGTGTCTGGGATATATATTTATTTATTTAATTACTAAAAATAGAAAATAGTATGAAGCTGCGCGGTGAGGGATTTTGAAGATCCACATCTGAAGACTCCTGTCCCTAACAAGAAAAAACGACTGAAGAAACGGCCATAGTTGGCTGCTCAGAAACCGCGTTCATGTCTCTATATCTCTGTCTTTCTGTCTCCGTTCATTCATTTGTGAAATAGAATCAGAAGAAGATGAAGAAGATGAAGGCAGAGACGCTGACGCTGGTGCTGGTGAACCTGGCTGGGATCATGGAGAGAGCTGACGAGTCACTGCTTCCGGGTGTGTACAAAGAAGTTGGTGCAGCCCTTCACACTGACCCAACGGGTCTTGGTTCCTTAACTCTCTTCCGATCTATCGTTCAGTCTTCTTGTTATCCCATAGCCGCATACCTTGCCGTGCGTCACAACCGAGCCCACGTCATAGCCCTCGGTGCTTTTCTCTGGGCCGCCGCCACTTTCCTTGTTGGATTCTCCTCCACTTTCTTTCAGGTCTTAACTCTTTTTTTCTTCTTTGATTTCCAACTACATCATATCCATACTAATCAAACCAGTCCAGTTTGTAGATCAGGTTGATGTGATTGCAACGTCTGTAATTAAATTTAGTGTGCATTGATTGGTTCCCCTTTCGGTATAGCGGAATTTCTAATTAGGTGACTAGCGAAAGCATGTGATGATTTGGGTTTAGGGTTTAAACAAAATTGACCGTTTCTGCTCATTTATGGCTTAATTGTGTGTACTTATTGATTAATGTGGTTGATGAGTGAATGGAAAGGCAAAGAAATGTGTGCACCAGCTTTCAAATATGTTTTTGCTTGCTTAGACGAACACAAATAATGTAAAATGTGAAACTTCACCTTCGTTCCTTGTCTATCTTTTTGTGCACACTTAGAGGTATGATGAGAGTTTCTCTAAATTGTGAAAACCCTAAATGGCCGTTGGGTATATTGAAAATAAGTGGGTTTATTCAAAAAGTTGTTTGGGGAATCTGGGAATATTGGATTGATTTTGTAAATATTATGTTAAAAGTAGACTGAAATTACAAAAATAATATTTTTAACACATGTTTTGTTACTTGAGTCTTGCCCATGAAATCCATGGATGGGAGTTTGACATAAACATCAACCACACAATCACCCTAGCCACAACTGAAGACCTCAAACTTCTGATAAAAGCAATAAGACTTATGGAATCCTTACAAATATTTTTCTTTTTGTGGTTTGTATATGGTACAATTAATTTGCACTACAATCAGATAAACAGATTCTGGGGGTTACCAAACATAGATATATTACAATCCCAACAAGAATTTTAGGATTTTGTTTTCGTTGGGTTTATGGAATCTAGACTGAGATATTTTTAACACATGTTTTGTTACTTGACTCTTGCCCATGAAATCCATGGATGGGAGCTTGGACTTTAAGACCTCAAACTTCTGATAAAAGCAATAAGACATGGAATCCTTATATTTTTTTGGGTTTGTTAAATTTCTTTTTATTATATTTCTATATTTGATGTTAACTCTCCTCCTTTATCTTTTTTATACTTTTAAGTTTCTTTTTTTATATTTCTATTTTTTTTTTCTTTTCTTTTTTTGTTTTCTTCCTCTTAATCTTTTCTTGCTTGACATTTGGGTTCATTTGCCACCGACCTCAACTAGTTTGGGATAAAGTGATTGTTGATGTTGATAGAAACTTCTAACAAGTATTCTTATTAGCTACCATGATCCTAAATAATTGATAACTGTCTGATGGCTCTGCTTGTGAGAAAATAAGTAAAACTAGGAGGGTGGAGACTGGAGATAAAAGGATAAATATTGAAGATGGGAATAAAAGAAAGGTGAAGGTGGGTTAAGATGAAAGGAAAGTGCATCTACCTTTTCTCCTCCCCTATACCCCTTGTTTCTCTCCTTCTGAGCATAGCCTCAATCCATTTATAATGTTACATGATAAGAAGAGCAGAAAAGATTATGCTTTATTTAATGACACAGAAGTGTGCTTCAGAAATATATTAAGAAATTAGTATTCAAGACTACTCTAATTTACAAAAACATATTTTCAAATGTTGGCATTTTTCCTCTGGGACTAGGCAGCAGGCACATTTATGAAGTTCATGAAGTAGCGGTAATGTAACTGCTATTCTATTGTAGATACACACCTGATTGTATTCATTTTGAACTTTGAAGTCATTGTATTATAGGTAGCTGTATCGAGAGCATTAAATGGGATTGGCCTTGCACTAGTTGCACCTGCAATCCAGTCCCTTGTTGCTGACTCAACTGATGATAACAATCGTGGCATGGCTTTTGGATGGCTTCAACTAACAGGCAATCTTGGTGCAATTATTGGTGGCCTCTTCTCAGTGTTGATAGCTCCAGTAACAGTCCTTGGTATCCCTGGTTGGAGAATTTCCTTTCATATTGTTGGATTAATAAGCATTATAGTAGGTACTTTGGTGTACCTCTTTGCGAACGACCCACACTTCTCAGATAATGGTAAAAATGATAGCAGTCATGCTCCAAATAAAACATTTTGGGCAGAAGTGAAAGATCTGGTGCAGCAAGCAAAGTCAGTTTCTAAAATTTCGTCTTTCCAGATTATTGTGGCACAGGGTGTCACTGGTTCCTTCCCCTGGTCAGCTTTGTCATTTGCACCAATGTGGTTAGAGCTTAGTGGCTTCTCACATGAGAAAACTGCTTTCCTCATAGCTTTGTTTGTGATTGCTAGTTCTGTTGGGGGTTTGTTTGGAGGTAAGATGGGGGATATCCTCTCCAGGCATCTTCCAAATTCTGGGAGGATATTTCTAGCACAGATAAGCTCTGGGTCAGCAATCCCTCTAGCAGCCATTCTTTTGCTGGGTTTACCAAAGGATCCATCCACAGCAATACCTCACGGTTTACTTTTATTCATTATGGGGCTCTTTATATCTTGGAATGCTCCAGCTGCAAATAAGTAAGTATTTTGAACCAACCATTTTTCTTTCTGTTTGCTAAGTCATCTTTTCCAATTAATAATCATTATTTGGTACTGTATTTGCCACAAATATTTCTTTCAATTATCTTTCACACCTTCCAACTTTTGATAAGATGATTATTTGAGCTTATATGTTTTTCAATTTTTCAATTTTTCAATTTATGTTAAGAGTATCTTAGAATATCTAGAGGGTATCTCATACTGTTATGATTATATTTTAGAAATGTTTAGAGTGTATTTAATGACCTCTTAGGAATAGTTTCCGTATTTTTTTATCTTTTATGATTTTAGGATTAGGAATTTCATATTAGTATAAATAGAGCTTAGTGATGTGGGCTAGCCTAGAGCAGTAGTATAACACCTGTAAGTAACCACTATAAATCCTCCCCGAGACTTCTCGGTCACCTAACCTTGGAATGGGGCAACCTCATTGCTAAATTTTCTTGCACCCAAAAACAAGAAAAGTTTAGAGTAAACTGAATTGTAGCAATGTAAATAGGTACCTTCAATTAGCTCTCAACAGACAATATTATTTTAACCTTTTCAAATTTGTTTTTCAATTTACTAATCAGTTTATGAATTATTACTAAATTGTTTGGTTTTTTCACATTTTCAAAAATAGTTTTTGTTTACTCTGTGAGCTCATGGCTGAAATAGAGTGGGAAACATAGGATGTTTTATTGCTTTTGTTGTGATTCAGAACTGTAAGAAGACAGCTCTTTGTGATTGTAGTAAAGCTTCTTAAAGTTATATGCTTATGCGTTGGTTAATTTGTCAACTGCATGGACATTAGTCCAATTTTTGCAGAGATAGTTCCCGAGAGAGCCCGAACAAGTGTATATGCCTTGGACCGATCTTTTGAGTCTATACTATCATCTTTTGCTCCCTTTGCAGTGGGGATGTTGGCTCAGCGTGTTTATGGGTATAAGGGCGTTCCTGATGGGTCTAGTGAATCTCAAGAGATTTTAACAGATAGAGAGAATGCTGCATCATTGGCTAAGTCTCTTTACACAGCAATAGGAATTCCAATGGCTCTCTGCTGTTTAATCTACTCATTTCTTTATAGGACCTATCCAAGAGATAGGGAACGAGCTAAGATGGAGGCTTTGATAGAATCAGAGATGCAGCAAATGGAAGCAGATGGTTTAGCCATGGATAGAGAGATTGGGTCTGAAGAATTGTCTATTGGGGATTATGATGGTGATGGCGTTGATCTTGATGATGAAGAGAACATATTGCTCTACCGTCAGTTGACATTCTCCAACTTAGGTGAATAGTTAACTCGAAAGTCATTACAAATATTTAGCAGGTCTGCAGCCTAATGAGATTGCTTGGCCCAAGAGATACAAGTTTCAGGTGTTCTCAGTGATGGAGAATTTTTCAGAACTACATTTTGATCAAATTTTTAGCATGAACCAGACATGGACAGTAACAAAAGAATCCGTATACGTCTTCATAGTTTTATCTTCCACTTCTTTTATTGAATTTCCCTTTGATGGAGAATGAAAGTAGATTTATTTGTGTATAGTTTGAACTAGGATGACCTCGACAAGAAAATATTGAAGTGAATGCTCCGGAAATCAACTTAAAATTTTTGGTCTTGTGTAGATTATATTTTGGTCTTTTATTCTAAGTGTACATTTTCCTAGTGTACTTTTAGGCTTTGTTTGGGAGTTAGTTTTAGGAGTGGAAGGAAAGGTAAGGGAGGGTTTTAGTAAGCCCTCCCCTTGTTTGTGAGTTTAAAAAAAGGAGGGGAAGGAATTGGGGATTTTTACTAAACCCTCCAAAACCCTCCTTCTTCCTAAAATTAAAGTTCCCCCAATTTGGGGGGTTTGAGAGGGGAAATATTAAAAATTACTTATCTGCCCTTAGCATTAAAATGTAAAAATTACATAAATGTGAATGATTTTTAAACGTGACATTATTAGAAAAGTCTCAAATACTGACAAAATTTATCGACGAAAAAAATTTCGTCAAAAATAATGATGAAATTTTTGATGAAAATCACATACGTCAAAATTAAAGACGAAATAAAATTTTGTCATAATCACTGACATAAATTTTTTATGGGAAAGAATTCAATCAAAACTATTAACGAAACTAAATTCCGTTGAAACTTTCAACAAAAATATTTTCGTCCAAGATTTGACGAAACACATCTCCACCGAAAAGTTTCACCAAAATTCTTTACAGAATTTACATTCCGTCAAAAGTTTTCTACGGAAATATTTTCGCTAAAATTTTTGACAAATTCTATTTTCGAAAATTTCCGACGGAAAATATTTGCGTCAAATTTTTTGATAAAAAATATTTCCATCAAAATTTTCAGCGAAACACATTTCTGTCAAAAAATTTCAACAGAAAATTTTTCCATAAAAAAAATTGACGAAAAATATTCCGATTAAAATGTTTGACGGAAAAAATATTATTTCAAAATTCTTTACTGAATCTAAATTTCGTTGAAAGTTTCGAATGAAACATTTCCCTCAAAATATTTGACAAAACAATTTCCGTCAAAATTTTCATCAGAACACATTTCCAACGAAAAATATTTCGTCAAAATTTTTGACGAAATATTTTTTTCGTTTAAAGCATTTCATGGAGGAAATCATTTTCGTAAAAACTTTTGTCAGAAACTAAATCTCGATAGTAAATTTATTTTTGTAAAAATTTTCATCGGAGAAAAATTTCTGTCGCTTTTCGACAAAGAGTATTCTGACGAAAATTTTTGTGACAATTTTTGTAGCTTGCTGCGTTGAGATTTCATAAAAAAAATATTATCTTTTTTAATATTGTGAAAAGTACATAAATAATTTTGTTAGAAATTTTAAACTTAATTTAGTTGGTAAAATATAATAATTATATTAATTTTAAAAATAGGTAAGATGGTAAAAATATCTCATTAACCCTCCATTTTCCCCCTTGCCCTTTTTTAACTCCCAAACAAGGGAAGGGAATAACCTCTAATTCCCTTCCCTTCCTTCCCATCTCTCCCCCTTGGATCCCCTTCCTTTCCTTTATATCCAAACTCCCAAACAAAGCCTTAGGGACCGACGAAAATGAGCAAAGACTCCAGGGAATAGATGGAATTACCTTGTAAACTAATACCCTGATGAGAAGGAAGAAACTAAATTCAATAAAGAAACAAAAAAAATATTTCTGCAATTGGGAAGGCTTGGGTTGGAGATGGCCGATTTTAGACTTTTTTTTTTAAGGCAAGGTTTTACATCCTAATTGTAAGATTATGTTATTGTTCATTTGTCTTAACTATATTTACCATAGACCTAACCTATTTTAATTCTTTCTTCCAGGCTAATGGTTACTTACTAGCTCCGCTAGGTTTGGTGAATAGTGGAACATATTAGACGAAGCAAGACTATATAACCTAGTTTATATTAAAATAAAAGATTTAAAAAGACATATATATAACATACAACATGAGTTCTTAAAAAGAGAAAGAGTATACATATAAGGGAGGAAGACTATACAACATGAGTTCTTGGAAAGGGAGGAAGATTTTCCTTTTAGAACTTCCCGAAAACTTTTTAAAAAGATTGAAGAAATGAGATCAAGAACTCTTTTTCAATACTTAGGGCATGTTTGGTGCATAGTATAGAATAATGTCTTATAGTATAAGACCTGATTGTATAAGATCTTATTAAATTTTAATACTATCCGGCGTTTGGTATGATATTATATAAGATAATATCCTCTAATATTTTAAACATTAATATAATAAAAAAAATTATTTTAATATATTAATATCGAAATGACATATTAGTTCTTGAGAATTGTAATTGTAATTAATATTAATACATCAACCCCTTATCAGGCCTAATCCACCCCTTAGGCCAGATTAAGTTATACATCATTTTGATGTATTAAGGGATTATGCTGTATAAGCTTATACTATACGATGGTTATACCAAATAACTAAAAATGTTATAACGTATAGTTTGTATAAATTTGTAAATATAATCTTCTCGACTTTCTACATCAAATTAAACATTTTTATGTTAATGCAATGGGATTATCATTTATCATTTAATATGACCATAAAAAATTTCCTACACACACAATATTTTGTGGGGCGCGCAATAAAAAAAAAAACTCTAACATATAAAATAAATATCTATAATATAACACAATTACTTTTTTTATAACATAACTCTTATAAAACCTAATGCAATTTACCATTCGAGAGGGATATATAATATTGGGCAGTAAAGGCTTGTGCCTATTAACAGTAACTTCAGTCACTAATTTATTGATGAAATCAACCTAGGGATCAACACAAGGTGGGTCTCATTCACCTACTTAATGTCAGTGGTGTTTATCAATATCTGTTGGTCAAACTCGTGAACACTGGGACCCACAGTACTCCAAGAGTTCCTGTCTAGTCCAGTGGATTTTAAGAGAGCTTGTGGAGATTGAACTAAGTTGGCATTTTCAGACTTCTTGCTTAGTAATAAGTCTACCATGCTAAATCATCTTCTTCCAGTGTAGTGTAGCTGAAGTTTAGTTTGGTTGATTAAGGATAGGAACCTCTCCATAATCCTGAAACATGTCCGTGTAAAAACTCATGGCAATTGGTTGAAGGGTAACAAGCTCCTTCCACCAGTTGTCGTCCTGATTCATAATCCTAATTATCACAATTCTGTTTCTTCAACTTCTTAGCTTCTCTTTTGCTTCAATTTTATATGGTTTAAGCTTTTCAAGTCCTATTTTCTGTCTCTTGTCACTGAACCATAAACTTGGATTATTGTGAGAAATCTCATCTGCTTACTCTGATCGTGTGAATTCCTAACATATCAAGATCCTCGAGTTATTCATAGTTATTCAAGAACTTTTTCAATGTTTAAAACAAGATTTTCTTAGACGTGATGCGTTTGGTACGGGAGAAATTTTTATTTGTCAGGGAATCTCAATTTCCAAAAACATGATTTTTACATCCAGTTAATGATAATATCCAGAAATTTAAAATTTAGAAAAATTCAATTTCCCGGAAATCCCGAAGAATGCCACGTACCAAACGACCCGGTACCCAAAATTTAATTGTTAAGTTTGCTTGCTGCTTTATCCTATTTGAGTGAACTCTTGGAACCAATTTGTGTTGAATTTTATATCATTCTTACTCCCTTTGAGTGTTCTTGGCCTAAACTAACAAAAATATTTAGCAAACTTTTCATTTTAATGAAAAAGAATCTACTAATATTATATGCTAAAGAAAACATCGAATTTTTTACTCTTTTTTTTGGAATTTAAAGTCTTAAATTATTCTTATTACATTTATTTATTCATCACAAATTAGTAAAAATTAAATTTTAAACAATTCAGATCAAAAAATAAATTATAAATAATTAAAATTTATTTGAGATCAGCACATCTTATATGTTTTCCATTAGATGCCAATATTTCTTTATGAGACAAGAAACTCTATCACTGAACAAAATATTTTGATTTAGAAATCTTAATGAATGCCCGTCTAGCTCAGTCGGTAGAGCGCAAGGCTCTTAACCTTGTGGTCGTGGGTTCGAGCCCCACGGTGGGCGTTTTATTCTTTTCAATACGTTATATCGCATTTTGTTTACGGTGCATGCGCATGTGCTCCGGGAAATATTTTAGGGACTTACACGCTTAGAACTCTGCGTATTGTCATTTTTGTCGCGTAATTTTTTGTTTTTTTTTTTTTGTAAATTTGTCGCCTTTTAAGGATTTTAAGATAACAAGTTGTAATGTGATATTTCTTTTTATAAACTTTTCTTATCTATTATTAATTTGTTGAATAAAAATCTTTACTTATTATTTATTGAACTTAATTGACATACACTATCAATGTAAATGAATTTTGTAAATTTTCTTATCTATTATTAATTTGTTAATAAAAGAAACAAAAATTAACTAATAATTGTACACTATCAATTAAATGAATTTTCTAAGTTATTAAAATAAAGTAATAAATTATAATGTTTCAAATATTAATGGGTATCAATGTACAATTCTTGTATACTTATTGTGCATATTCAATAACCATAAGCTATTTAATTGAAAATGACAACTAACGTAATTTGATTACAACTGTAGAATTACCGTAAACATGCATCGTGAGTGATAACTGATAAGCAAAATCCTGCTCCTGAGAAAACAAATGAGAAAGATTTTCACCATCCTTTTTGTTTTCACCTCTCATTCAAGGTACAATATCTTCTGGACTCTGGAGTAATGTGATGGTTTTCACTTTTCACCATCCTTTTAGGCTTCGGCTATTGATGTATGTCTTTGCTATAATTTGTTTGAAGAAGCTTGCTTGTCCGGAAAGTTTGGCTTTGTTCTGAGGGCCAGTGACCGCAGAGTCAGGTGTGCTTTCAGCCTTTGACATTGTTTTAATTTTATTTATTTTTTAATAGTCCACGTAGGTAAAGGAATTTACGTAACGATGACTAAATTGTCACATTTTTAAAAAACTTTGCCTAAATACCACATAAACTGGACTTTTTATCATATTGCTATGCATTCAAGTCATAACGAATTTGATTAAGCCACATAGCACGTTTTCATTAGCGTATCAATTTTGCTATTAATCATAACGAACTTAGTTCAGTCAACTTTTTTCTTGCAAAGTGTGCTTGTGTCACGAAATCATAGGTGACAAAGTTCACTATAATTGATAGCAAACTTGGTACGCTAATGGAAACGTGTCACATGACCTAACCAAATTTGCTATGATTGAAAGTGAAATTGAATGCATTACAATTTGATAAAAAGTATTGTTTGCAGTAATATTTAAAAAATTGTGTTTTGGAAAAGTACGGCATTTAGGTCACTTCCTAGAGTTTACGCCCTATAATCCTTAGTTCTTAGCCTAAAAAAGAATTGTATTAAGGGTGTGTTTGGTACCAGACTTTTTTTTAGTTTCCTTGGAAAACATCATATGAAAAATAACAATATTATGTTTGGTATGAAAAAACACCAAACTGTCCCGATAACTTTTTCCTGGAAATAATTTTTGTGTGAAATTTTATGTACCATCCGCATAAGTGGAATGTTAAATATTGTGTGGAATTTTTTGTTCCGGTGAAAGTAAAATGTGATCTATGAAAGAATGGACAATTTTATCCTTTGGTTTGTAGGATTATTACCCTTTGATTTGTACAATTTCTGAATAAACTTTTTTGAGTCAAAGTAAAAGTGATGTTATTTTGGTAAAATAACCTCACATTCCCATTAATATTTCATAACAACCAAACACAAACTCATTAAAATTAACCTTATTTTCTCGAAAAAAATATGAGTCTACCAAATAGTTTTTTAGTAACATTCCAGTAAAATATATTTTCAACTACATTCCAGTAATAATTATTTCCCGGATAAAAAAAATTTCTCTTGTACGAAACACCCCCTAATAGAAATTACCCGTGGTTGTACTTGATTAATTTTATTTATCATGGTATTTACTTGGGGAAGGATAGGGGTGTAAATAGATTAGGTTAGACTTTGGTTTAAATATGCCAGGTCTGTGTAAAAATATTGGATTTGACCTGACCTATTAGTTCCTGTGAGCCCCAAATTATAAGTTTGGTCTGAACTATATTTAAAAAATAAAAACTTTGGCCTAGGTCTCTTATCCTGTTTAAGCCTATTAGACATTCAATAATTAAAAGAATAACTAAAAATATTATTTTATTATTCAAAATTATTAAAATAATAATTTTATTTATTTTATTTAAAATAAATAATATGATATAGGTCGGCCTATAACCTTATAGGTATAATATGTACAAAAATGCTTATGGCCTATTTTCTAAATAATTTTTTTTTAAATCTAGGTTTGTTCTATTTTACTATTTGTAATAGGTCAAATCTGACCTAATATAGGTTAGGCCGTAGGTCCCTATAAGCCGGCTTAACTCATTTACACCCTTAAAGGGGCTTGGGCTCTAGAATTAAGAATCAATTATGAGGGAAGAAAAATAACACAATAATAAGAGCCAATATATGTTATTATATTTATTAATTTGCATACCAACTTAAACTCAGCGCAATTTTTATTCTAGAATGGGACGATTGGCATGATGTGGATAATCATGTCTTCACTGAAAATATACATGAAAGCATAATAAAATCAATAAATATTTTTATTACAAAAAATTATTAGACGAAATTATCTTCACTTAAAATATGAGGTTTTGTTAAAAATATTTATCTAAAATGTAGATAAAAAACCTATTCATGCATTTGATGAGCAACTTCAAAGTGGTAAATTGTTTTCAAGTGTTTCTTTGTATAGTGCATAATTTACATTTTATTATCATTTTCATTACTTTTAAGTGAAGGTGAATCGGTGATCATGTCAGAATCCACAATAATTGTCACTTGATGAAATTATTTGATATAAAAATACCATCTTATTATAATCCAAATTTTTCTCTTAAATAATCTTAATGTTCATTTTAAGCATTTTTTAAACATACAGAAGTGTATTGTGTTTTGTTTTGGTAATTATACTCAAAATCTCTTATCTAGTTACCTTTCCGCAAAAAGAAAATGAAACTTGAAAATAGGAAACGAAATGTGGACCCCCAGATTCATAAGAAGCGTGAGCAATTCACTTTTTCCCTCTTATGCGATTTGGGTGTGCTTAAAATAATAATGATCCTCCTAATTTCCTTTTTTCGTTACGCTACTCGCCCAAGAATATCCCTGTTATGGGAATCAAGGGAAAGAAAGGAGAGCAACAGATTTAAAAAGACTTTTCCGTAATTAGCGGCTACAAGTAAGGATGTAAATAGCTTTGGCCTTCCTGGCCTAGGCCTGCATAATAAAATGGTCGGTCTATCTGGCCTACGAGCCTATAATATATTTCATAATATAGGCCGGGCTCGGGCCTTGAAAAAGTTTGTTAATTTAAAAAGAAAAGGTTTACATGGCCTATTAGGCCTTTTAGGCCTATATTATATTGCAAATAAAATAAAATAAAATTAAGTACCTCATTAAGAAAAAATAAAAGATATAAATTTGTTCAATTACAATTATTTATAACTTAATTATATTCGATTATAAAAATTCATGAAATCTGACTTTATTTTTATGTAGGCAGGAATTAACATCTTAGCATGAGCCTTGTGCATATGAATATATTAAAAGATTTTCGAACCTACATTATAAAAAATCAGAAAATCAAATTAGTTATGTGTTTGCATTGGATATGTTTACATTATGAATTGCAATATATAAACATTTTCAAATGATTTGTTTAAAGAAGCAATTTATAAATATATGTTTTTTTCTTCAAAGTCATATTTATTTCATAACCAATCTCCAACACAAATTAATGCTTAACAGTTTCCTCGACTAAATTAGGGTAATTTATATACAAAATAATTTTTAGAATATAAATAATATTATAACGTTGAAATTATTAAAAAATTTTTGGTTTAGCAAAACAGAATTTGAGTATTTTGTAAAGTTGATTCATACTTATGCTCGAAAGTTAAAAATTAACAGATTAATTAGGTAGGCTAGACCATTTATTTTTTTATAAATGGGCTAAGTCAGGCTAACAGTTAGACTCATACGAGACTTAGGACAGACCAAAATGAAATTTTTTTATATGGATTAGTGATTTATGATCAAAGTTTGGACTTTGAAAGTACCCAATTACCCCTAATTACAAGCAACTCTTGATTTTGTATTTTGTATAACTTTATCCCAACGCTTGATTAGATGCTCTTGCACTCCCACCATCATTTCTCAAGGATGAAAATGCCCTTGTGTTCTATATGAATATTAATATGGTTATTGTATGGCTCTAATTTGTCATTTTCTTCATTATGGTCTTTGGTATGTATAACCCTTTTATAGGTTTATTGTGATCGTGGTAAACTTTTAAGAGCAAAACTTCATCACATAATCAGCCAATTTTACCCCTAATTAGATGATTATTGTGAACGATTTTGTATTCTAAGGATAACTTTATCCCAACGGTTGATTAGATGCTCGTGCACTCCCACCATCAATTCTCAAGGACGAAAATGCCCTTGTGTTCTGTATGAATATTAATATGGTTATTCTATTAGCTCTTCTCATTGATTATCAATATTCGGATGTCGGAATACCTTGCATACAGAATAGTGCAATTTTTTTTTTTTTTGATGCTTAGAGGCTATAGAACGACAAGTGGAAATTATTATTTTACTTGTTTTTTTGACACCGCTTCTGTTTTTGCGTTTTGGAGTCTCAACAGGAAATTTTCCCAAATGAGAAAAGTGCGAGCATGTGAAAAAGGGACTTTCGTCTCAACTTTAAGATAATTACGAATCACCATATTTTTGACGAGACACGCCCATTTGTCACACTCGAAACTTCATATTCTTGCTTCTGTCTCACGAATGAATTTGATTCAGTGAACAAGAAAAATGTGATTTTAGCCACAAGCTCGCACTTTATTGAAGTATGTGAAAAAAAAACCCACCTAGACCCCACCTTGTTAATTAGAACAAAAATATTGAGATTTTCAAAAAAAATATTGAAATATGATCAAATACATGGATCAAAGGAAAATATATAATTGCGTTAAAAACTTTATAATGACAGCTTTGCAGTTCTTATCCACTCTAACTCAAATTAAATTAATTCGATAATTAATGAATTGATGGGAAATAAAAAAGATTCATTAATTATCCAATTAATTTGGTTTGAGCTTTTGTTTGATCCCTTTGAGGGAAACTCTACCAAAACTATTTTCTTCGTGTCAGGACACAAACTCTAAACTTGTGATTAAGAAAGAGAAACTGCACACCACTTAAGCAATGGTTGTTAGTTGATATAATGGATTTCTGTTTGCTCGCTCCTGACAAGATCGCATTGCATGGGACTTTTGTTATGTTGTATGGAACGCTTTCTTCTTGATTAGTAACGTTGATGCATTAATGAAAAGTTAATATTAATATTAAAGATAATTTATTATTTCTTACAAATAATTAGTACTTTGCGTTGATTAACATATAATTGTAAAACTCACCAACAAAAAGTTACTGAACCAAATTGATAGGAGAAGTGAGAGGAAAGTGTGCCATAACTGACATATATAAAAAGTGTTTACCATCTATAATTCAACATGATCAGAAAAAAATTTTCTACACTCGCAATATTTTTTGGGGCCCGCAACAAAAAAATAAATAAAGATCTCTGACACGCAAAATGAATTTCTATAACATAACACAAATATTTTTACTACGACATAACTCTTATAAAATTTATATAAAAAATACCCATTCATGTGGCACCTTAGCAATTTTTTTTATATCAAAGGGCATGTTATCAAGTGGTATAACATCATGTCACATAGAAATTTATAGAATAGTGTTTTATTTTCTAAAAGAACTATTCTAGTTTTTTTAGCCCTTAGCCCTTATTAATCATCTGCTAGCGCTTACCTTTAAAAACAGACATGTGGCAGTACATCCGGTGCACAATGCATCCCGACCAAGATTAAAAAGACGATGGAAAAAAAAAAATTATTAAGAGGTGGTATTTGATTCAAAACTCAGAAACACAAAAATAATTTACGCGTGTCACACAAACATAAAAGAGGAAGAAAAGAAAAGAAAAGAAAAGAAAAGAAATACAGTAGAGAGAGAGAGAGAGAATGTAAATAAAATTTAAAAAATGAAAACTTGAAAGAAAAAGAATACGCACGGTTTCGTGGAGCTTGCTTTGTTTTAAAACAGAAGAGTAGTAGCTTGGCGTCTACTGCTACTGCTGTGTCTGTCTGTACCTCTACTTTTGTACTAGTACTTATTCCATTCAAAACTATACCCAACCAGAGCAAAAATAGAAAATCACAAAAAGCAAATAATCTTCGAGATCGGAGGGTCACGGTAGTCATTTCGAGTGTAAACCGGAGATAAACATTAACATACCAAGAGGCAAGAAATCCCACAGGTTATTATTATTGTCGTTGTTGTTGTTGATAGGCAAAAAACATTAACATTACTCGATTTCAGAGCGTGCTGCATTATTATTATTGTCGTTGTTGTTGTTGATAGGTAAATGGAGAGAAGAACTCCGGTGAGGAAGCCTTATACTTGTACTGCAGATCTTCTCACTTGGTCTGAAACTCCACTCTCTGATTCTCAACCTCCTGCTTCTGCCCCTCGTTCTCACCAGGTAACCATATTCATTCTCCTCTTTCTGTTTTTCTTTCTTTTCTTTTCTTTTTTTTTATATAAAAAAGATTGTTTTTTGCATTCCTGAACCATTTTGATTTTTGTTTTTTTACGTTGATGATTGAAAATTTTGTCTTTTTTGTTGGTGGTGGAATGTCAGCCGTCGGATGGGATCACCAAGGTCGTGTTTGGGGGTCAGGTCACTGATGAAGAGGTCGAGAGCTTAAACAAACGGTGAGATCTACTGTGCTCTCTTCGTGTCAAAAATCAATCAATTTCTTCATATATATATATATATATATATATATATATATATATATGGATTTTATAAGAGTTATGTTGTAGGAAAAATTATTGTGTTATGTTATAGAGATTCGTTTTAGGCGCTAGAGTTTTTTTTTACTTGCGGGTCCCACAAAAAAGTTGTGTGTAGGAAAGTTGCTGCGGTCATATCAAATGATAGATGTAAATCCCTATATATATATATATATATATATATATATTGAAACCATGACAATTATTCATTACTGATTAGCCCGGGTTACAGTGAAGCTGCTGCCCCATTATTTTTTTATTTTAGCTTGAAAGTATTTTACGTTATGTTCTCTCTTTCTAAAATCTATAATTTTCAAGGTCCTTAATTTATGGCGATTTTAATTCTTCATACTTGTTTTTTTTTTTTTCCCTTTTCTTTTTAATTTTTTTTTTCACAATTCAATCAAAATCTGTGTGTGAAATGTTTTTACTTTTTTGTCTTTGGGCTAATATATATAGTATTTAACTAACGACAACAATTTCAGCTGCCTTTCTCTGTGACAGTTTGACGTGCTCTCTAGTGGTCCTTACTTATCTATACCATAATAGAAAGTGATTAATGGGTCAAATCACGAATGGACTGCATGAGTTGTTGAACTTGGATGAATGACTCTTAACATTTATACCATATGCATCCTTGCTTGGTTTCTTTCTTTCAGAAACAAAGCTGATTTCAAATTTTAGATAATGAAGTTGTCAAATTTGATACTTCAGTCTCTGTCAATTACATGTTATGCATGCCTACGACACCTTCTTAGCATAGCACTGATGTAGGCTTCTGCTTGTGCATGTGTATTCTCTCATTTTGTGCTATTACTATTAGTATATCTTCTAGCTTTTGTAAAAAATGGCATATCACTGCCATGTGCCATCTGTTATGTTATATCTGGTAATGCAGAAACACTTCTTCTCCAGGGAAGGAAGGATTGCTATTCGTGAGCATGAAAAAAGTATAAAATAAAGGAAGTATCACTGCGAGTGAAGGGGAAGAATGTTTGGAAAGTTGTTTTCCTCAATTATCTGTTACCTTGTGGTTTTTGGTGTCATGTTACATGTGATTCCAAACGAGTAGGATATGAATTCAATATTAGAATTTGAATTTTGTTATGAACTAAAGCTTTATTGTACCTATTTATCTTACATAATTAGATCAATTTAATATGTGATTTTATATATGGATTTGAAATTGTCTAGCTATGAATTCCAGAAAGCCTTGTTCAGATCATAAAATGAAGGAGATCACTGGGAGTGGAATCTTTGCTGCTAATGGAGAAAATGACACTACAGAAGTTGACAGTGTCAAAACTCCCCCAAACAAAACAGGGCTACGCATGTACCAGGTTTAAATGGATATCTGTGGTCTGGAATTTGTATATGAACATGGATTTTTACATCTTGTATTGATTTGTGTTTTGTAATGGGTCTCTCCTAACTTGTATTATGATTTTTTTATTGTTTCAAATTTGTAGCAAGCGGTTGCAGGAATCAGTCATATCTCTTTCAGTGAGGAGGAGAGTGTTTCTCCTAAAACGCCAACCACTTTGCCTGAGGTTGCCAAGCAGCGGGAGCTAAGTGGAACACTGGAAAGCGAAGATTGTAAGATAAAGAAACAGCTTTCTGATGCAAAGTGCAGGGAGCTTAATGGTCATGACATATTTGCTCCCCCACCAGAAATTAAACCCCGGGCGGTAACTCCTCGCATACGCGAGTTAAAAGGGAGCATAGACATTGGAGAACCTGCTGCACTACATGTATGCACTGCTCTAAATTGCTAACCCAAATTATTTAGGTGAATACTTTTCCAATTTTGATCTCTCTCTTTCCCCCACGCACACACTCGCACACCCACAAATATAACAGGATTTGGGTTGTACTCCAATAACCTCTGTGGGCAAATATCATATAGGACTTTGTCTAGACAAACATGTTCGAGTGCAATAATTTGACAAGAAAGGAAATTGAACATATTGCATCATGGAATTAATCATGCAAATTGTGGACATCATAATTAGGGAACCTTGAGATGTACCTTCGGAATACAAACTGTGTGATTAATCTTTGAGCATTTTAAGTTTTAAAGTTGCTTGTTTGACCTTGGTTTATAGACTGATGGAGATGATCCATGCATTAAGCATATGAGTGAGTTTTTATGTAGCATCTGTATGCTTAATCTTTGTGCATTTTAAATAATAAAGTTGCTTTTGACCTTCATTTACAGAGTGATGGAGATCAAGGCATTATTAAGTCCAATGAGGAACCAGTTATGAAGACAGCAAAGAAGATTTATGACCAGAAACTTGTAGAACTTTCAGGAGATAACATATTCAAGGGTGATGCTCCAAATTCCTCTGCTGAGAAATCATTAAGTGGGGCTAAACTGCGAGAGATGAGTGGCAGTAACATCTTTGCTGATGGGAAGGTAGAATCCAGAGAATACCTAGGTGGCATAAGGAAGCCACCCGGCGGCGAGAGCAGCATTGCCTTGGTGTAACTTAGGTTTAACAGAACTGTTGTCATTACTGTCTTGTTTTGTTTAATTAATTTTTAATGGGATGTGCTATGTTATTTGACTTTGTATTCTAAGCTTTTTGGGAATTCATATTTTAGGTTTCTTAACCAAAAGGGACCATCTGCTAATTGTTGGTTGTACGTCCATAATCCTGTGTCTAATGAATCCTGTTGAAGTAGTTGAGTTTCTTGGGATGTAAGTTTTCCCTCAATATTAAGGGGTGCTTTTAATAAGTTTAATCTCAATTTTTTTTAAAAAAAATAAATTAAAGGATCAACCCCTACACATGTATTATTCAATAATGATTGTGCAGAAGGAAAAAAGAAAAAGAAAAAGAATCCCAACCCTAAGGATACGCTCTGCTCAATATGCCGCACCCCTAGTCGAGTGCCCTTGCGCACACTATCATTGACAGTGACATTATCCTAGCATATCAGCAACAATTATGTCCCCACGTTCGACTTCAAATGCAATTATCTGTGAATTATCCATTTTTACCCTTCACATGCTGCATTGTAGGCATACTATTTGTGCTAATCTTTCATCGTTGCATTGAAATGGTTCAAAATCAAACAAGATTTGACAGTCTATTGCAAGTAGGTCTTCTCATATACCCTGAATTTTTAACCGAGTTCATAATGGATATGGCTGCAGTCTTGGGGATTTTGAATTAGGTAAAATTCTGTTTTATGGATGACAAGATGTTCAAAATGAGGTTTAAGAATCTATTTGTAAATGATTTTGAATGAATCCATATGTTTGAAGGAGCTCGGTGAAAGAAACAACAATAAAAGTATACCATGATTAACCAGCAGCATATTTAATGAAATAGTTCCTGAGTCTCTTGGAACTAAGTTTTCCCTTCATAGAACGGGATATTTTTTTAATAAGTCTGTCTTAATTATTTTAAGGGACAAGATATGTTTACAATTTTTTTGAATTTTTTTTACAAATTACATTATCTTCTTCTGGGAGAACATAATGTAGTTTGTAAAAGTTTGTATTCTCCCGGGAGAATATAGTGTAGTTTGTAAGAATTTATAAATAAAAAAGTTTGTAAATATAAGCTGCCTTTTATTTTAATAAAGGTTCAACTTTTTTTTTTTTAGAGAAAAAAACTAGAACTAGCCAATAACACATCTATTACTATTATTATCGAACTGTATGTGTACGGGAAACAGGTCTGTTTTTCTCTTGATAAAGTATATCGATATAACAATGATTTAGTAAGATAAAAGTGTGAATTTAAGCTAAAAAATGAGAGACACGTAAGTGGGTTTCCCGTGAAGGCTGAGAATCGAGAGAATGTTGGGTACCGTGGCACTTGAGGCTATATTTCAGCAACATAATATTAAGGTGATTATGTGTGCAAAATGCACATTTTCAATGGCAAAAGAGAGATATATATATATAAGTGGGGAAGATTTTTCAATGATATATATGTGACAGAGTTATAATTGTTTTTGCTCTTTTGAGTCCCATTAAATGTGAGACAAATATTCTGCATGAGGTGCGTATAGTCAAGTGAGATTCAATATGATGAGATAATATTTGTTTTACTTTAGGCAAATGTTAATGCTAGAATTTGAGATTATTCAATAAGCATTCTCCAACATATGGATAAAAATAAAATTCAATTCCTGATAATCGAAACTCTAAAAATAATGGAGAGGTTTAAACACAAAAACTAACAAATTAAATCCCCTAGGGGTGTTTGGTTGAGGAGAAATTTTTTGAACGCTAGGGAAATGTAATTGATAGGGAAATTGTTGGAAAATGAGTTTGGTAGGAAAATGTAAAAAAAGTTGTTTGGTTGGAAAAAAAATTTACCGGGCAAATTAGATAAGATTTATAAAGTCTGTGTTTGGTTTGAGGTAAAATATAGATGGGGAAATAAGTCACAATTACGAAAATATCCCTGCTTTTAAAATTTTTGAAAAAAAAATTATAAATTAGAGAGAAACGCGCAAAAGAAAAAGAACCGAAATGCTTCCCAAATCCTGTGTCATTGTTGTTTTTATTTAGTTTTTCTTTAAGCAGGTCCTTTATTTGTTAGTTACACAACCATTGTAAATCATGAGACAATTGCAGATGCTGATATTTTAAATGAGGGTATTTTAGTCTGAACCTATTTCCCTTTCTTGCCCATTTAGCTGGACAACCACAAATACTACCTCCAATTTGGCTTTCGGAGTAGTGATTTTTGCTTGCAATTTTGCATTGCTATGCAAATGAGTTGCCCGGGGAAAAATTGTAATTCTCTCAACCAAACATGCTTTTCACCTTTTCCCAACATCAAATGCATAGGAAAATATTTGGAAACCCTCATTCAAACACCACCTAAAACTATTTACCAAAAAAAAATAAAAAAATCCCTTAAAGCTTCACACACCGATTGATATAAAAATAATAAAAATCCCAACTCTAAAAAGACACATTTCTTAGCGTAGAGTTTTGTTTTACGTGTGATGTGACCGAGTGAGGGGTGTGAAAATTATGTCTACATTTTTTTATTGTTATTAAATCGACGAGACATAAATTTTTAATGGTTTACTCCAAAATCATTAAAAATTCTTGTAATTTTTTTATTACTAAATTTTTAGTTATCAAAAAGTTATGTTTTTATCTATATACTATTGATTTTTTATTTTTTACAAATCACAGAAACATGTGTGAAAAAAAAAACCCACAAAAATATAAATAATTGTGGAATAAATCACAGAAGAATTGGTTAACTTTTCCCTAAATTTTTTACATGAAATTAGTCATGTAAAAATATAGCATGAAAATATAATTCTCTATCATATACCAATACCCACGACACTAGCCGCTCAAGAGAGTGTAGGTGGAAACAGCTCAATTGAGTAGCTATTGCAGAATTGTAGTGATTTGCAAAAGGTTTGCACCATATGCCACATGCCAAGTGGAGTGCGCCTTGCGCGCTTTACCAGAAACAGTAGCATCATCATCAGATGCAAATCCGCATTTCGTTCCTATGACCGTATCAGCTTTTATGTTTCCCTACGTACTATATTGCTAAAGCAATTTTCCACATTATCCATTTTACCCTTCATATGGTGCGGTGTCAGCAGACTATTTGTGCTAATCTTCTCTCTTGTTGAAATGGTCTAAACAAAATTAAATATTATTTTGCAAATAGCTCTTTTCATATACACGAAAATTCCACTTAACCAACAACAAAAAAAGAAAATAAAAATAAAAATTTCACCTCAGAGAAAATTTCGAAGTTTGATACAATTAATAAGGTTAGGTTAGATGTCCGGACAATTTTATGAAAGAAATATTAAATATTTAACATAATTAATAGTAACTAATTTTTTTTTGTCTTGTTTAAAAAACTCTAAAGTACATAATTAAGAAAAAAGAAATGGGAAAAGTTATTTGAAAGAAATATTAAATATAACATAATTAATAGTGATTTTTTTTTGTCTTGTTTAAAAAACTCTAAAGTACATAATTAAAAGAAAGGAAATGTTTTTTATTACAGAATTATGCCTATGTTTGTGATTTTTTTTTATTTTTTAAAAATGTATGTTTTTTATTACATATGTCCATGTGATTTTTTGTTTTTTACAAAGCACAACGACATATGTGATAAGATATTCTGAAACAAACCACAACAACATCGGTAAACTTTTTCAAAAAAAAAAACATATTAAGAAATCATTAGTATCATTTTTCATTGATAAATATCTATTATTTGTTTATAACAACTTATCCAGATTTTTTTTTCCTTAATATTTTTCACAAATCCAGCTACCATTTTTTATTTTTCAAATGGTTGAATTTTCCTTAACAAACAGAATCCCTTAGCGATTGAGATGCAGCAAATCCTGCTCTGCTCTGAAAAGTGGGAAAGGTAGGTTATAGTCTTTGATTTTGGGTGAGCCGTTACAAGTTGCACAACGCTGGTGGCACAAACCCATGACTATCAACATAAAAAAATCCCAATATGATTATGATATTCTGTTGATCCTTTTCTTTCTCACAAAACAGAAATTATCGGATAACAGATTCAAATGCAATGCACGCACCACACTACTAGTCTATAGTACATAACCGACCACCTCTGACACTTGTCGACACAACCATTCCTAGAGTTTTCAATTCTTCTTCTGTTTTCAATTCTTCTTGTCACCTTATTTTGCTGTGTCTCTCAAATTTGAATCCCTTTTTCTTCTTCTTCTTGTTTGTTTTTGATAATGTTCAAAATGAACGCGATGAGAAACGAAGAGCTAAGGACGTGGTTTAACAGGATTCCAAATCCTAATGCACCAGCACCACCGTATCTCAATCTTCACGATGGCCACGTGGCCTCTCTCACGTCACAATCTTCTCCCTCGAGTCCTTTTTCCAATGGGTTTCGTTTGCACGGGGATAAGAGTAAGAGTACTATGGATATGATCAGCTACGATGACTGGGTGGATGATGCTGATGATGATGAAATTTATATGCGATTGTCTAAGGAATTTTCTGGAATCAATATTTTGGATGAACATGCGAATGCTGCCAAAACCAGGGGATCATATGATGTTTTGGACTCATCATACTCGTACAAATACACACCTTGTTCTTTGGATGCACATGTTCCTGAAGAAACAGGTACCCCATCATATCAACAACACACCCCATCATCTATTTTTGGACCCCCAATGGAGTCTTCTCTCAACCATGGGAGGAGTACTTGTTATGGACAAATTCAACAGCAGAAGCCCCCTTTTGCTTCTTCTTACTCTGGTGATCGTTTTCTCTGCTCACAGAGAGAGTCTTTTGGAATGGATTGTGATACATGCTGGGATGTCAAGAGTCCCTTCGCATTCTCTCAAACCATGCAACCCAAGGTTGCTTTGAATCGAAACACTCCATCATCACATTATTTCTCTGCTACAAAAGAAAGGGCAAGGGAAGCTCCCAATGGTGAACTTTCCCAATGTCTCTCTCCCAGGAGAACCGGTGGGGACCCTGTGGCGTTTAAATGTGATAATAGTTTTATTATACAAGAGAAAGATATAAGATGTTGTGCTAACAATAGGTGCAATTCTTTGTGGGGTTGCAAAAATAATTCCCACCATGAGGTTCCAATTCAAGTTGTAAGTGAGGAAGTTCCTAAACTCATTTCTCGTGTTCCTGCTAGTCATGTGAGTAATAGCACTCTTGCAAGTAATTCCCCATTGCCCATGCTGCACAATTTTTGTTCTTGGGCTGATGTCCAAGGTTACATGTGTCACCTGGCAAAGGATCAGAATGGTTGTCGCTTCCTACAGAGGATGGTTGATGAGGGAACCTCTAAAGATGTGAGAATAGTGTTTAAGGGAGTCATAGAAAATGTTGTTGAACTCATGATGGACCCTTTTGGGAATTATCTTGTGCAAAAGTTGCTGGATGTATGCAGAGAAGATCAAAGGCTGCATATTGTGTTAATGTTGACCAAAGAACCAGGGCTGCTAGTCAGAACCTCTTTAAACCTACACGGGTATATCCTACAGTTAAACTAATTTTTATTTTCCTTTTATTAATAGGACAATGCACATTATTTTCTTTTTGAAACACTAATTTAATAGTATTGCTGTATCAGCACTCGCGTGGTTCAGAAGTTGATTGGGACACTGAACTCTAGAAAGCAAATTTCATTAGTGAGGTCCGCCATTCAACCTGGTTTTCTGGATCTTATTAAGGATCTTAATGGAAATCATGTCATACAACGTTGCTTGCAATGCTTTAGCTGTGAAGATAATGAGGTATAACATTTCTCTCTTTTACCTTCAGTATCTCTTTTACTTTTAATGTGGACCAGTATTGGTGGTTCTTGTACACTTAATTGAATGCTATGATGCCACCATATGACAATGCAGTCAACAAAGGCAAGATAAACTATATTGTTAGTAGCATTCCTTATCACACATTTCTGGTCAAGTGTATTCCTTTGGCAACATTTCCCAGATATGTTATGCTTAAGAGTTGTGACCTTGTCATATGATCACGATATCAACCTCGAGCTCACATTGCCTGGCATGAAATATATTTTTGGAGAAGTGTCTCAAATGCTTCAATATGTTGAACCTTTATTGCTAGTATGATAGTCTCCAAATCTAAGTTATATATTCTACTTCAAAATGTCACGATTAGAGTTTACGAATCATGTTTTTTTTAAAAAAAAAAAAAGAGTTTACGAATCATGGTATTACATACTATATGATAGCATAATTCTGTTAATTTTCAAATTTAGTTTCATTATTCAATGCTTCCCAATTTGATCAATACCTCGATTCTAGGATTTGCATATTTATATAACCTATGTCTATTACTGGTCACATCAGAAATTATTAAAAGGTAAGTCAGCTGTCAAACAAAGTTCACACATCTATTGAGGATGTTCTTTATAAAGAACATAATGGTGAAACCATTCTCTACCAGGCCTGAATATTTTCTTCATTTTCTCCCCCCTGGCAAAGCTTAAAAGGCTAATTCTCTACATTAAAAGAAGCAATGGTGATTAATGTTTTGCTTGAGAAAGTGTTGATGATTACCATTGGAACGGGGCTGAGAATGTTAACAGTTATAGCTCCGGAATAATCATTTCATCTTACAGTTTTCATTTTGTGCATGCCATTAATCTTTTGAAGTTTTTGATTTATTGCCAGTTTACCACTAAGATGACCCTGTTTTATTTTTTAATTAATCATGAGGATAGAGTAATGCACTCTGAGATCCTCAATGATAAAATATTATGAAAAGATACCCTGAATTCTTAATCGAGTTCACACAATGGATATGATTGCAGTCTTGAGGATTTTGAATTTGGTAGAGTTCTGGCAAACAACCTTGTAAGATGCTGCTCAAAATGAGATTTAAGAATCTATTTGTAAATGAATTTGAATGAAATCTTTATCTTTGAAGAAGCTAGCCGAGAGAAACTTGCCTTAATATTTGCTGATTTGCTCCCTTAATCTTTATCTTTGGTAGAGTTCTGGCAAACAACCTTGACTTACTATTTCAGAGTTTTCTAGCATTGTACTTTTATAGTGAAATTCCAAATTTCTCAAGCCTGCACGTGGCTTAACATCTGATCTGTTTTCTCTTGGACCTGCTCATTTTGATAGAAACTAAGTGTGAAGTTTCTTCATTCTTGCTTCCCTTTATCATTTATGGCAGTTTATTTTTGAGGCTGCTGCAAAGTTTTGTGTTGATATAGCTACTCATCAGCATGGGTGTTGTGTACTACAACGTTGCATTAATTATGCAATGGTAAAGTATCAAGATAAGCTGCTCAAAGAAATATGCAGACATGGGCTTTTCCTAGCTCAAGATCCATTTGGGTAATCTGCCTTTGATCTTGTACCCGTAAATATATACTGTTTGCTTCTTCTTCTTTTTTTATATTTCCTCAAAGTAAAACCAAGTGATACATTCAATTTGTTATCTTTCAGAAATTATGTTATTCAGTATATTATAGAGATGGAGAACCCAAGTGCCTCAACCAAACTAATTTCTCAGTTCAAAGGGAACTATGTAAACCTCTCCATGCAAAAATATAGCAGCCACGTGGTTGAAAAATGTCTCAAGCATGTTGGAGAGAGCAGATCGAGGATAGTCCGAGAATTGCTGTCTGTTGCTCACTTTGAGCAGTTGCTGCAAGATCCATATGCCAACTATGTTGTTCAACGTGCCCTCGGAGTGACCAAGGTTTGAAACTTTATACATATATATATATATATATAGCTCTGCAATTTAGCATGCTTTGTTACTCATTTCAGGATTGTGATGCTTCCTCTCTTATCCCTTTTATTCTGAAACAGGGCTCTCTGCATGCGTCTTTGGTTGAAGCAGTTCGCCCCCATAAATTCTTGCGCACAAGCCCATATTGCAAGAGGATTTTCTCAGGAAATGTGCTTAAGAAGTGATGTTTGACATGCAGACAAATTATGTTGTTGTTCTCATAGTGAGTTACTATATTCTCCTAATTAAACTCCCTTTGTTTTATGGTTAACTTAGCTACTAGTATATGTTGTATGTAAGTGTGTACGCCAGAATCTGAGACTAATATACCGAAAACACATCTAGCCTCTATCCCTCGTGATCCAGAGTCTAAAAGTTCCAAAAGGCAAGTTTTGTTTTCCAGATGCTCATGATGCAGCTGTATCTTGTATCATTTTGTTGTCCTATGGATGTGTGACTGGAATTTTGATAGATTCCTACTTTTTGCAAAATTTATCATATGGAGGTGAGAGGTTTGTCTTATGTTTGAATATTCAACGATAGGTGTAATGGAATAGAAAATGATGCAATGGTTTAAAATGGAATGGAATGAAATTATGGCACTATTGTTTGAATATTTTTTATGGAATAGAATGAAATTTCTATTTCATTGTTGGAGAAGCAAGTGATTACATTTCATTTCATTTTTTTATATAATCTTATCATCGTATATGTTTATATTTCCTTTAATCCCAAAATAATATTTTAACTAAAAACTCTCTTTACCATATTTTGATTATATACACTGATGAGTGATGTTTTCATTAAACTTAAAGAAAAATGTATGATTGTTAAAATACTTCCGTATATTAACTTTTTTAACGTTAACAAACAGCGTAACAATAAGGAATTTGAATCTCTCTTAGTCACCTTTTTAATTGTTATAATAATTATCATCACAATTTCTCTACTCATGTTTCTGAAGTTGGGAAATCAATATCTTTATCATTATTTAATAATTACTTTTGGCTATTGGGTTCAATTTAGGTGTGTTCATCGACCGATTCAAATCGCGGTGACGGAACCGAAAAATCAGAAACCAAATAAACGGAAAAAAATCGCAAATTTTAATTGGATTTGATCGATTTTTGAAAATCGATTAAAAATATATTAATTTTCTTCTTTTGTTTTCCCCAATCATAACCCAAAAATTTCTAAACCCAAAATATTTTTTCCCATCAACTACACCCAAGAAAAAATAATTATTCTTTTATATTTTTAGTTTTGGCTGTTGGGTTTAATTGAGATTAATTGCTAATATAATTATTTCACATTATCAATTAATTATATATCGTTATATCATTAATTTTTTTAACTATATTAATAACTATGCAGAAAGTCATATTCTTTTAAGGATATAGTAACAAAAATTGAATAACAAAACAAAAAAAAATTATACATTAACGTTCTATCAAAGTTAAATTCGTAGTTGTACAAGGTCGAATGTACAATTTCCTAGTTCCAAGGCGAAAACAAAATCAAAAGACTGGATTGCTTCGCTTCACTAAACTTTATGAATGAAATAATGGCAAACCGAATGTATTCTAATATTTTTTGCTTTCAAAATTAAAATTCTTACTACTAATTTATTATTGCTAATATAATTATTCACCATTATCAATTAATTATATATCGTTATATCATTAAAACTGTATTAAAAAGTTTTTGAAGAGAGAGTCATATACTAATGGTGATTAGATAGGATATAAGTTGGTAATAAAAATTGAATAAACTAAAATAATAAAAGAAAAATATATACATTAACTTTATATCAAAAAATTCGTAGTTACTGCAATTCTTAAAACGACGTTTTGATATTGAAATCTTAAAAATTATAAATATAAAGATTATTATAACACTGAAATAAATTAAAATTACAAAAACAAATAATTTCGCCCTAAAAAGAGAGTTGGGGACACTATATACATTACACTTTATATTTATGCCTTTAATGTTTCTATTTACATTTTCTCTTATTTTAAATTTTTAAAAAAATGTATAATGAAAAAGACTATTATATCTCTGAAATAAATTATAATTATAAAAAAAGAAATAATTTTCTTGTAGGAAAAAATCATCTCATGTAGTAGAAACAAAAGTATAAATGGGACCCACGTGTAAGAGGAGAGAAAAAAAATAAAAATAAGACCCACCTCTCTTTTGTGTGTGTAGAAAAGTTAAATGTAAAAGAGAGATAACCCTTATAAAAAACAATTTTTGTTTTAAAAAAATGTCCTTTTGGCCTCAATATAGATAAATTATCTAATTGATTGTAGAAAAAGCAAACCCTATTATCTAATTGATTGTAGAAAAAGCAAACCATATATTTATTAGAGAAAGTTATATTTACAAATTTTCGCCTAAAAATGATATCCTTTTAGACTCAATATACGTAAGTTATCTATTTGATGGTAAAAAAAGCAAACCCTATATTTATTTATGGAAAACATATAACTCACGATAACACAAGAAAAAAAAAAATCAAACCATAGCTTAGAGAAAATCCTATATCTAAAAATTTCCAAAAACCTTGCAGGGAATTCAAAGTGTAGATAGAAAAGATGTTTGCATGATTGGAAAAATAAAATGCAGGAGAGTTCAGGTGACAAACACAACCAGGTTGACTTAGGAAATCTAAATCACACATATGTTGCAGCCTTGCAGGATTCCAAGTATTTGGCCCTCAATCAATTCTGAGAATTTCAAAACCCACCCGAGCTCATGTTGTCTATTATTCAACATAATGTTGTCTATTATTTCAAAACACATGTAACCATCAAACCAGCACGCCATAGTAGTTCTGTTATAAGCATAACCACACACACACAAAGGAAAAACTCAAGCATCATCATGTCCTAACAGTGCCAAAAGCATTTTTTCATAGTCACCGGTTGTGTCCTTGGCAATGGCTCGTTCAAGAGGTACACTGCTCCTCCTTTGATACTCATCTGCTATGATTTTCAAATCAACCTCCGCCCTTGTGGCCACCACTCTTGTAAGGGCTCCTTCATCTGTCCCTCGCTTGTTGATAGCCAAACGAACAATCTTCTCAAAGTAATTCTCAGGACGGATCAAGCACTTGACAGTGGCTCTCAGTAAAGCCAGGAACTCATCCTTTGGATCAGCTTTCAGGTCCTGCAACATTGGCTCACAAAATGTAGTTCAATCTAATCAGTTTCCATTAAACTAAAATTGGTTGCTGTTATAACTCCTAAGGCTAATTGAGCAGTGGCATGCGCAAGTCAAATACATCGGTTCTTTTTTTTGGTTGCAAATACATAGGTTCTTTAAGTGTCACAAAAGTAAGATGAAAGGATGCAATTTAGGTAGCATCTAACGATTTGAAAGAAATATAAGATGAACATTTACCTTGTTGATATCTTTTCCAAATTCATTTTTGTAGTGATTCAAAGTAGCATTAATCTGGGCTTTGCTCCTTGTGGCCAAAATCCTAATGAGGTCGTCATCATTATAAGCCTTCTTTGAAATCTTCTCATGCAGTAATTTTGCCTCAGTTTTTGCAAGAGTCATGTTGACCTCATCTCCTTCATATCGATAAGAACTAACCAGAGGTAGTAGGAGCTAGAATGACAAAATGTTAGCAATTTTTGACCATTTGAAATGAAGACATTGAGAGAAAAACTAAGATAACTTGAAAAAAAATCACAATTATAGTTCAAAATTCCTCACTATCAAAATACAAAATAAAATTTCAGTTCAAGTATTAAAGGATATGATCTACATGTGGTGAATTGTTTCTGGCAGAAGGAAGCTCGAAAACACTAGACAATAATATTTCAATGGAGTTGAGGCTAATCAGTATTGCCACAGTTAGAGTATTGTGTGATCAGTAAGTAGCTATAAACCATGAGCCTAAGCATCAAGTCACTAGTCAAATTTCACACATACAAATTGGATCTCATTAGTTCTGTTCAAACATCAATTGTCTATCGCATCACTAACACAAATTGATCTTACTGTAATGCACATTTCCCTAAAATAATATTTAAGCAATCTAGTCTGACCAAATAAATTGATCAGAGCATTGCACAGGATCGGATAAACAGTTATTGATTATAATTAACTGTCAATGTCAACATACAATTTACCTCCTAACTATTTTTAATTCACTGAAAAACACTCTTGAGAACCCTTTGAGGGGAAATATAATGCATAAATATGCCATATTCATAACATTCATAAGCCAGGAGTGAATATAAACAACAGGAGTCTACAATGTTTGTTTCAACAAATAACAAGGTTATGGTCGGGTATCCAATACCTTACGGAAGTCCCCTGTTGTGTGATGAGCAACATCCTCCTCAAGGGACTTCTTATAAAGAGCATGATAAGCCTTCCTCGCAAAAAACAATTGTTCAGAGGACCGAGTGCAGGCTATTTCCACCAGAACTTGATTGCTTGAAGTCCATCTTTTAGTTGCTTCGTTTGCCAAAAATGCATCACATTCAGCGGAATCAAGTGCCCAAAGATGAACCAGCCTCTAGTGAGGACAAAATTCAAAATTGCACATCAGTTTCATAAGCCAAAAAAGAAGAAAAAGCTGTATATTGTTCCTAAAGGTTATCAGTTTCCATTCCCAAAACACTGTGTGAAATTTCAATTAACCATCCTCTCATGTAAAAAAGGTATGAAAAAGTGAAAGGCCACTCATTTAAAAATTATATATTTTTCTCTCTCTTATCTCATCACCAATGAATGGTTATCATCAAATAATTTAAAAATTATATATTTTTCTCTCAAAGTCACTCGTCAGCTCTTTGTCCAAGGCTTTGAGGAGATCTTCTCCATAAGTCTCGGCATAAGTTTCTCGAATAAGCTTCCTTTGACGAGCATTCCTATGAGCCAAGATCGATATAATCAGTCCCTCATTAGTTCCCCAACCTGCAATCACATTTGATCCATTGGAAAATCATCAAAAGTCAAACAAATGGAAGCAAGAATGTATAAATGTTTCAAACGAAATATAACACACCATCCTCAAAACCAAAAACAAAATCACAATACATTTGAACTGGATGATTTTATAAAATATTTCGGAAAAGCATAATCGCTCATATAAATAGACCGATCCAAAAAGTGATCACATCACAAATCAACAATACATTCCACTATTCCTTCCAGCCTCATATTAACAACCTCTACTTTTTCACATCGCATGCATACATGATCGAACCACTAAATGATTACAAATGAAGAGAAACAACAGGTATGGTATTGAATAATCTGATTAATTAAGACTAATTTGTAAGGATGATTTGAAGAAAAGGGATGTGATAATGATCAGAATGGTAAAACCTGCGAAGGCTTTCCGGAGCTGCTCACAATCATCGGCAACCGGGGGAAGAGGTTGAGGGACTCTCAGCGTCGACATTGTTGTTTCACTCTCTTGACTCTTTCTTTCACACACACACACTCTCTCTCTGTGCCCTGATTTGATCGGAAACGCATTACAAAGGGGACAACACATTCGTTTTTATGTGGAGTCAAACATGGGTGTCCCACGTACAACTGTGACACATGCAATTTGCCATTTTGAGACATTGCCACGTCACATATTATCCTGATTTCCCGGTTCTTTTTTCAAGATAAAGAAAAATATAATTATCCGTAATCAACACAAAACTTTTAAGGTGGATGGAAAGATGATGAGTTTGCAAAAAGGATAGTTAAGTACAAGGCCAAATCAATTCACTGTTTGGGCAAGACAGGAGCAAAGGCCAGATATGAATTAGTGAAATGGGCCACAAAGTAATGGTCCTATTGGTACTGTGAAAGTTTTTACTTTCTGGTTTCTTCTACATGAAAGAAAAAATCCCCATGATTGGATTGGCACTCCGATGTATTGAAGTAGAATTTATTGTATACCTTCCAAATATTGTACTTCTTTGCTAAAAATGTAATATATGACACTACATAATTATGTATATAATTGAATTGAAAATAAAATATAATCAAACTAAATATTGATTACTACAAAATTTTATGGATAACTACTACGAGAGTACATTAAAAATTCTAGGTACTGATTGTACTAACTTTCCCCATGAATTGGTAGGTGGATGCCCTCCAATCTCCATTGGTGCCATATACACAAATTTAGATGCCTATGTTTGGCAACCTAAACATTCAGTGCAAAATTAAAAATAGTAAAAAAATAAAATGAAATTGAATGCCCTATCGAAATAGCAATAAATGTATAGTGCCCCTAGGTTTCCCTTATTCTATGATTTAGGCACATCATCCACCGATATTTCGAAAGTTCTGATGTGTCTTGTCCGACACTTCTCGGTACTCTCGGACACTTTGACATTCCCCGACATTCCAACACGTGTTATAAAAATTCAAAAAAAGGTTCAAAGGTTGATTTGCGTTGAGTTTTTAATTCCAACTATTAGATTCGTTGGATTACGATTATTATTTTACTGAGTTTAATATAAATATTTGTGATATGTTACGTTTCTTTGCAAAATTTATGAATATTATAAGTTTATATTATTTTTATTAAATTATTGAATATTAAATATAATATACACTACATAAATTAAAAATATTATTTAATATCAAAACGTGTCCTAACGTGTCGAAATATAACATTTTTTAAAATTAACGTGTCTGAGTGTCATATCGTATCGTGTCACGTGTCTGGTGTCAGTATCGGTGCTACATAGTCGCACATCTACATAAACTTAGCCATTTAGGTACAGTAAAATTCAACCCGTACACTTTTGTCAAGCATATTTTAAGAACATACTGGAATTTCTCGATACACAGCATAGTTGGCACAAAAGGGACCGTTTACAGTGCACCAGATTATCTGTAGACAACGGTTGGATATGAAGCAAAAAATTCCACGGCCACCATCAAATATTGGCTACCTATTATTGTGCAGGTAATTGGATAAAATAGATATTTGCAGATTCATCATGACCTGCATCTCGACATGAACTCCGCTACTTCTCCCCGTACGAGGAGGAGGAAAACTAGGAGCAGTTGTTGCCCATAATGTATATATTATTTTGTGGCCTAAAGAAGTGTCATTACTTTAATTTAAAATTTCTTTTATCATTAATTTAATCTTTTAATTGTTAAAAATGTTATCAAATTGATACTTTACATCTGAATAAGTATAGCGAATTCCTGATTTAAAAACTAATTTGATGATATCTTACATGATTAAAGGACTAAATCATAAAATATTTATATTAATAAGGGAATAATTGATATTAAATTTTTTAAAAGACTATAATAATAACATTATACAGACTTAATCAATAACAAAACTCTTTTTTTGGATAAAATAATAACAAAACTCTTTTAAACATTAAAATAGTCACGCTTACATTTGGAAAGATAATTTAGGAATTTACTTTAGTTTTGCATTGAATCGTTGTTGTGTGCATGTGGTTTTGTATCATATGATCCAACCGACAGTCCTAGTCCTAGTCCTAGTGGCTCAATAATTTTTTTTTTTAACTTATTTATAAGCATAAGTTAGGTCAAATATGTTTTGGAAAAAGTTCTTATAACGAAAAGCTTTTTTCTTTATAATGAAGAAAAAAACTAAAAGCTCTTAGGAGAAGCTTTTTTTTTAAACTCTTATCTATTTTTCTTGAATTGTGTGTTTTTTTTAATGAAAAGTGATAAAGATAGAGAAAGATAATTTTCTTGAAATGTGTGCTTTTAAGTAATTTTTAAGCTAAAATTTTTCATGTAATTTCCAAACAGCTTTTTCTTCTTTTTTTAAGCTCTTTTCTTTAGTTTTATCTTATAAGTAGCTTCTATATTAAAAATAAGAGGATTCAAAAGGCTCGTGTACCTTTAAGTCATAACAAGTGGTATTTTTCAGCCTGTAATTTTTTTCCTTATTGGTTCATATCCTTTCTCTCTCTTCTCAGTAATATCCATATGTGTATGTTACGGTGGTTGTGGGAAGAATAATAAGGGGGGAAGAAGTGCCTCTATAATATATTTCATGTCATGGAATAAAGAAAGAAATAATGTGAGAATTTACTAAAAACATGTGCTAAGGAGTTGTTATCATAATTATTTTGAGACATAGCATGATTGTAGGACATGCTTTCACTTTTTTTTTTGAGTGGAGAAGAAAAATCAAAAGTAGTTTATCTCTATGTATTTGTTATATGCAAATATTTTAATAATATAACATGTAATAAAAAGATATATACCATGTAGCTTTTACACGTTGGTTGCAATACCGTACTCCGTGTTTCACCTCTCTCAAATATCACTCATTAGCCAATACTAAATAATGAACAATATTGTCTGTGTTGGGTGCCAAATTTATTTTTACCACAAGATCCATTTGTAATTTTAGAATTGGGCAATGATTGTCTCCTTTTGTAGGAGAGAAGAAATTATTCCTACTCTCATATCAATTTCTGTATCAATTTTTTTTATCTTTTATTTTTTAAAAAGAAAGGTGACCCCACATCTTTGTTTGGGTAGGAGATAAGTTATTTTTTCCTACAAAATGAGAAAAGTTTTTCTCTTTAGAATTTGCTATGTATAGAGTACATCTTTTAGTAGTTTAAGGTTTTAATGAAAATGAAAAAAATAAATTTATTATAATAACATATTTATTATTTACGTATAACTTAAAAGTTAAAGGTATAACACCCAGTTTTAACTTGAGTGCAAATACACAAGTGCATAAATGCGACTGTTTCTTAAATAGGGTTTAAAAGTACAAATGTTAGAGAAGTGTGGTCCAAATAACAAATAAAAAAATTAGAATTTTTAATTAAAGAGCATTTCTTAGTAAAGTATTATTTTACACTTAAGGACCATTTCCTATAGACAATATATATTTTTCTCCTTATCTATTTATTTTCTTAGACACTCATTCATTGCACCTTATCTACTAAAATTTCTAGCCAGAAAACTTGTACCCATTGCATGTAATCGAGAGGGGAGTATTTCCCTTTTTCCATGCGTATTTTCAGATATCATATTCCTTAAAATAGGTAATCTATAGTAGACACTCATCTTCCATTCTTCCATATTATACTTATATTTTTTTCCCGGCTCTTCGAACCATTGTATTATGATTAGATCGAAATTAAATCTTAAAAGAAAAGAGATTAGAAGTATAATTTCAAAAGATATAATTTTTTTCATTTATTTTATTGATAAGGAATTCTTACTCCAATCAAGAATGAGGAAATTCAAGGAATGACATATTACATATTACATTAGAATGACTACTAATAAAGAGGGAGATTATATTTATAATGTTTTTTCTCTTACAATCTTTTATAATTACTTTATGGTTGTTGGATCAAAATCAAACCAACAGTTATAAAATAATATTAAATTAGAGCTATTAATTAAAAAAAAATATTGTAAATATAAACTATTTCTATAAAAAAACCCTGCAATATGAGATAAAAGTATTTTCAATAATTTTAAAGCGACATCATTTTTTGGTTTAAAAAAATATAGAATATTTTAGTAATTTTACTAAAATATCCTAGATTTTTTTTTCTCAAACCCTAAAATAATTTTGGGATTGCATGATAACCTTATATCATGCGGGAGAAACATTAATCCCATACAAAATGAAAATAATTTAAATTTTCAAAAGAAAAAGCTAAAAAAAAAAAATCATGTATGTATATAGCGTGGAATTATAAAAATATAAAATAAATAAATAAATATAAGAAGGAAAAAATATTTATCGTTAAAAAAGACACCGATTTGTGTATTTTAAATGAGAGAAATACATAAATTAATATTTTTCATTTAAAATTAAAATTAAAAAAAAATTGCTCACTATTTTTCCTCATAATTTTGCTTGTGTCTTTTTTTCAGTGACATAACTCTAACTCTATATCAAGAAGGGTAAGGTGTGTATCATTTTAAAAGATGTAAAGTTGTGTCATTTTAAAAGAGAGAAAAAAATAGATAAATGAGAAGAGAGAGTTAACAAAAAAAGAAAAGTGCGGATCCTGCTTCTTTATAAGATTTATAAGAGTGAAAGAATATAAATTATGTCGGATAAACACTTCTCCCTTTCATCAAAACAATAAACCCATTAAACAAACATAAACGCACAAGCCACCCAGTCTATAAAATAGAAGCCACGCTCTAGTCATGAACGTCCTTGCAAGGGTAGATACACACTAACACTATATATAGCAGTTTTGGTGCTTGGAACCCGTGAATAGAGAGAACAAAACCACCAAAATGGCCGTTGGGGGATTCGCCGTTGATGATCCAGCCAATGACTTCAACGGCAAGATAACACTATCAGTTGTCATTACTTGTATCGTTGCCGCATCTGGTGGACTCATTTTTGGATATGACATCGGAATTTCAGGTTTTTTTTTTTTCCGTAATAACTTCTTTTGGTCCAAAATTTTCCCCATTTATAGTGTTTTAATCTCTCTCTCTAAAGCATCCATGTGTACATGATATTTGATTTCACAATAAGGGTCTGCTTTTAGTCCTTAAATCATGAAGAATCCACAATAGCAGAATAACTGAAGGAACGTTTTGATCGGTTTCTGCTAGTTTCCGGTAATGAATTCCTACCAGGAGCGTTTGGTAGTGATTTTGTTAGAAAAAAAAATTTTGTTTGGTAGATAAAAATATTATCAGAAGAATTGGGTTAAAAAACACTTTCAACAGTATACCAGGGACAATTTGGTCAGCAATTTCATGCTCATTTTTTTCTTTCCCAGTCAAATCCAAAATACCACCATAATACGGGTTTCTGCAATAGTTTTTTCAAGGAAATTTTACAAACAAAATGGGTTGGCTGGTAAATCATTCTCCTACCTAAATTTTATTAAATTTTCTACCAAACACAATTAAATTCAAAATCTATTTTAAATTATCTGGGAAAAGAAACCAAAACCCCTACCAAACATTGAGAGAAAGAAAAAGCTTATTGTGGTTGGCAACGGCACTCACATTATTTGGTAGATGGGGACCAATTTGTCTTGTCTATCAGTCTTCCTCTACACGTCAATTTTTTTTTTAAATAGATATTTATATAGTTATACTTTCTTTTATATATATTTAAAAATAACTTGTAATGTGTATTTTTATTTCATTGTTTAAAATATAATATATTAATGGATTTATCATCTTTCATTTAACATGATCATAAAAAATTTCCTACACACACAATATTTTGTGAGGTCCGCAGCAAAAAAAATAAAAAATTCCGGCACGCAAAACGAATCTCTATAACATAACACAATCACTTTTCCTGCACCATAACTCTTATATAACCCTATATTAATATCATTAAAGATTCTTAAAACTATAACACAAAATTTAATAAAATAAAAAAATGGCAAGTCACTAGGTCGGTCTAGTCTACTAGTAAGGGATTTTAGTAATTTATCAGTCTAGAAGTGAGGGTCTTCAAATCTTTATCTAAATAAATAATTGTATTATTTATGTAAAAATCTTATTGAAGGTTCTAACGAAACTGGTCTAAACCAATATTTATATAAATGAAAATGGTGGTGTTATACAATTTCAGGAGGTGTGACTACGATGAAACCATTTCTAAAAAAATTCTTCCCAGCAATATTGAAAAAGGCTGCTGGCGCCGAAACAAACATGTACTGTGTGTATGATAGTCAGGTGTTGACATTGTTCACATCTTCTCTCTATCTAGCGGGGTTAGTGTCATCTCTCCTAGCCAGCCAAGTCACCAAGTCGTTGGGTCGGAGAAACACCATGATCTTCGGCGGTTGCATCTTTTTTGTGGGCGGAGCCATTAATGGTGCTGCTGAAAATATTGTTATGCTCATCTTGGGTCGTATCTTGCTCGGCCTTGGGGTCGGTTTCACTAATCAAGTAAGTAAAAATCCATATATAATTATTTTAAGAATTTTATAAGAGTTATGTTGCAGGAGAAGTGAGTGTGTTATGTTATAGAGATTCATTTTGCGTGCCGGAGTTTTTTTTATGCGGGCCCCACAAAATGTTGTGTGTGTAGGAAATTGTGTTATCATATTAAATGATAGATGATAAACCCTTATTTTAATCATTTTTTTTTCAATTTTATGATAATATAACGAAAGCTGTGTACAGATTAATGAAAAATAACTTTCTTTGATTTTATCGTAGTGTATAATATACTAGAAAAGTGTGTATCATTTTAAAGAGGTATGATTGTGTTATTTTAAGTGAGAGAAAAATATATATAAAGGAGGAGAGAGTTGACAAAAAAATATGAAGATGTGAGTCTCATCTCTTTATGAAAGTGAAATAACCTTAAAGTGTTTGGTGAGATAAATTGTTTATCATAACATCATAGTCTATATAACAAGAGATAATGAGTTTGATCTTTTGCATGAGTAGGTATATTAAAAAATATAATATAAGATCATTAAAATCCAATTAGTTAGCATTGAAACACTAACTTCAGTAAAATTTGATCTTTACAAGTTCAGAGTGTGAGTCCGAAGCCTTATGGGGAAAAAAAAAGCAAAGACATGAAAAGACAAACTTAAAGTTGCTTCATCTTCAATAGTACTTTAATCCTGAAGTTAGTGTTTTGCTTCAGAGGATCGATATTTTGTTAAGATTTAATCTTTACCTATACTAAATTTTCTCTTTATAATAGTGGTCCTTTGGGCCATTTCTAGTCCATATTCTTGCTACTAATGTTCCTTTAAGTGTGCAATTATATGTGTTAACTCCCTGTGGATTGCTGATGGAGAATTACAGAGTGAATTATCCCCCCCCCTCTTTTTTTTTTGGTGAAAATTATTCCTTTTTTAACTATCAAACGAAATGACATCTACCCAGTCCCTCCCTCGTTAAATTGAACCTTCTGGATACAAATTTTTTCTCCCCTTTACCTGTCTCATTTCCTGTGCTTCCAACTGCATTTTAATATCTATAGTCTATTAACGAAACTTGTGATTTTTCATGTTACAATTAGTAAAGGCTACGCCGGTGTACCTTTCAGAAATTGCTCCACCAAAATGGCGAGGTGCGTTTAACACAGGCTTCCAATTCTTCATAGGAGTTGGTGTGGTGGTTGCCAACTGCATAAACTATGGCACCGCCAGGCACACGTGGGGTTGGCGTCTTTCCCTTGGACTCGCCACTGTTCCTGCAACCGTTATGACAGTTGGTGCCTTCCTAATACCTGACACTCCCAGCAGCTTGGTGGAACGTGGCAAGATAGACCAAGCAAGACATGCCCTTCGCAAAGTGAGAGGTCCCACAATTGATGTGGAACCTGAATTGGAACAAGTTATTACGTTGTCACAAGTTTCAAAAGCCATGGAGCAGGAGAGCTTTATGACCATATTTGATAAGCAGTATCGACCTCAATTGGTGATGGCATTTGCTATCCCGTTATCTCAGCAGCTTACGGGGATCAACATTGTCGCATTCTATGCACCTAACCTCTTTCAATCTGTGGGTTTTGGCAGCGACTCAGCATTACTTTCAGCTATTATACTTGGACTCGTCAACCTTGCTTCTATCCTAGTATCTGCTGCTTTTGTTGATCGATTTGGTCGAAGATTCTTGTTCATACTGGGTGGCATTCAAATGCTTATCTGTCAGGTAACCAAATTATGCTTTATATAAAATATACATACATATATATATACCTAGCTAGAGTTGCAAGGCTACTAAAAGGTCCTTTTTGCAATGATTATTTTTTAAAGGGGTAGATTTTCTGTTTACAAACTCTTACAAATTACATTATTGTATTATTCCGAGTAGTACATTCAAGTAGTATGTACTACTCCTAACACATAGTGTAGTTTATAAATAAAAAGTTTGTAAATATAACTCTTGTTTTTTTTTTTAAATAGATTATGAGAAGAGAAAAACTCTTCATAACATAAAAAAACTGTTCAAATATTTCATCAAAAAATTCTCTGTTTTGTTAATCCAAACTGGCCCTAAACATTATTAGAGGGATCACATACCATATATTTGTTGCAATATGACCTTAATTAAGGTTCAAATTGATTTCATATATTGTGCATACGCTCTGTGTTAATCTGTGTTATCATTGTGAAGATTGCGGTATCTGTTGTGCTAGCAATGGTTACTGGTGTTCATGGCACAGAGCACATGTCAAAGGGCAGCGCTGTAATGGTACTGGTGCTACTGTGCTTCTACGCTGCAGGTTTTGGTTGGTCATGGGGCCCTCTCTGCTGGTTAATTCCAAGTGAGATTTTTCCCTTGAAGATCAGATCCCCAGGACAAAGCATAGCCGTTGCTGTGCAGTTCTTAATGTTATTTGTTTTGTCCCAGACATTCTTGACAATGCTATGCCACTTTAAGTTCGGGGCTTTCCTGTTTTATGCGGGTTGGATTGGAGTGAGCACCATCTTTATTATACTGTTCTTGCCCGAGACCAAAGGAATTCCTCTCGATTCAATGTATGCGATATGGGGCAAACACTGGTATTGGCGTCGGTTTCTTGTTAAAGGACAAGTGAACCAAGTTGATCTTACTTGAATTATTAACGCATGTTTGTATTCAAAATAAGAAAGTTGTTTGCCTCTTCCTCTAGTATGGCTACAAGAACTATGTACATACATGCATGAAATTTTACTACAATAAACGCCTTTCTGATCATAGAGTATGTTATTTGTATGGCATGCACTATTCCGTTTGGATCTAGTTTTTCTTCACTACGAGAAGTCCTTTACTTTTTTTATTTTTTAACCTTAATTATCTCTTTTAGTAGAGTGATCCTATTTTGAACTCTTATAAGACTAATTCTGAATTGGGAATTCGTCACATTTAAATTTTCTCGTTTTGTCTGTCTCCAAAGATATTTTTGGTGGGATTTGTACATTGCTAAGTGTAGGGTTATATACATTGATCATTTTATGTTATCTTATGTGTAAGTTTGCACTATTTCATTATAGGAATTAATATTTCTCATGTTATAAGAGATAATCTCATCTTCTACACTCAAGTAAAAGTATATAGGGCCCATTTTTTTTTCTCTTCTCTTCACATGATTTCACATGAAACTCACACTCTTTTATATATATATATATATATATATATATATATATATATATATATATAATTATCTCCTCCATAAACATTAACCCCTTCATCATAATGTAAATGTATTACAATAGTTTTATTGATTTTTATCCTATGAATGCTTATTTGTGTGATAGATTTATTAAAATAGTATTGTAAAATTAAGTTCGTATGGTGCATATAATGTTCATAAAATCTTATATTTGTAATATTATTAAAATATCATGAAATTAACGCATAATATATTATTTAAAAGGAAATTAAAATACAATTACTTGATCGTGAATTTTATATGGATTATATTATTCTCATGTTACATGAGATAATACAACTTCCTACCTATCCCATCGATTTCTGTGCCTCTCTTTTTTAATAGATAATGAAACCCACTACATGATTATATCTACAACATGAGATAATATATCTCCTATTACATAAGAGTAATATAACCCCTTTTATATTTGTTTAAAATCTTCAATTTTAACCGTGCCGCGGAAGATGCTTGTCAAATCAATAATCATATACATCAAGAAAGGGTTTGTGCAGGAGAGAAAAGGACACAGAGCATAAAGTCGTGTGGTGGTGGTGAGGCTGCTGCTAATGCTACTAAGTTCGTCACCATCACCATCGGTCGGCCATTTTAACGTGGTACTGTATTCTTTAACCTCTCTTCATGAAACAGTTGGATGATAAAGTACAAAGGAGACAGAAGAGAAAGAAGGCAGGTCTTTAATTATATAATTACTCTTTAGCCATTGGTTTATCGTTGACACAGCAATTTTCATAAAGGGCAGGGAATTATATATATTTTAAAATGAGAAATTAAAAGAACTTTTTTTTTTTTTATGCAGGGACAAAATTATATAAATTTGTTACATGAAATATTGTACTATAGCTGAAATTGAAAGAGAGGATTCAGATGCCTCGTGTAGCCTCTCTATCGGTTTGCCATTGTCTCCACAAATGCAAGCTTTTTTTTTTTTGGCTATAAAACAAGAGGGATAATCTTCTTGCTTAAGTCACACTTAAAAATAAACCCTATTACATTGACCTAAGACTTAACAGGCCTACAATTTTTTTTTTACAAATGACGTTCCTTAACGCTATAAAGTCATATATCTGAACTGCAAGATGTGCTACGGTTAATTTGCAACAGATGAAAGATGAGATTGACAAGCCATTCATACACTTTTCGTAAAAATAACATTGTGTTATATATGTAGGGCTGTAAAAATGGGTTGAGCCCGTTGGGCTGGCCCGCCCCGCCTGCCAAACAGGGCGGGCTGGGTTGAGTTTTTCAACCCACCAGCCCACCAAACCCGCCCTGCCAAACCCGCCAAACCCGCCAGCCCGCCGGGCTTGGCCCGCCACGGGGCGGGCTATCCCGCCAAGCCCCTTTTTTTTAGGTTACCCAATTGTTATGTAGTTCCGTGCCTTAAATTTCTCTACATGCAAGTGGCTTTTTCGAATTGTTGTGGACTGCTCATACAATATTTTGTTACTTGTTTTGTTACTCTGTTTTACCTTGATATGATTTTATTTTTTATTATTATTTTTGGATTGAAAGATGCATATTTATATGTAGATTATTAAACACTGATCTTCTTGGTTTCATAAGCACATTAGGATTTTATGCATATTTTTTTTTATGCTTTTATGGAGATTTTTTTGTGTTTTTATGCAGAATTTAATTTTTTATATTATTTTTATATATATTTTTTATTTTTTTATTTTAGGCAGGCTGACCCGTAGCCCGCCAACCCACTCATAAAATGGGCTGGGTTGCTCAATTCAACCCATTTTCTCAAAATGGGTCGGGACGGGCCAGCCCATTTTGGGCGGGCCAGTGGCGGGGCGGGGCGGGCTGGCCCGTATTGCCAGCCCTATATATATGGTGGTACTCCAAAAAAAAAAAAAAATGTTATTCTCCCCCACTGTAAAGATATCTTCAGAACAACTTAAGTAGTATAAATATCGGAAATATATTTCTTATGCGATAGTAGCAGAAGGTTTTTTTGGAGCTGACCCATCGTAAATTGTGCAATGCTTTTTATATTTTTTTTGTAATAAATTTTGTTTCAGCAACCGGAGAAGAGTAAAATTGGAGTCACATGAGAAGTGATAACTCCTATAAATATAGACTAAATGACAAATTTTTCACAAGAAAATAATTACATTTTTTTTCATTTTATTGTGGAGATTTGTTTTCTTTTTTGCAATAGATTCGTGGATCAAAAGTGTTTAGTCTTGTAAAATTTAGTTGATTTGTTTTATGGCGATCATAATTACCTCTATGAGATAAATCGGCCTCCAAATATCCTGACAAGCTTAATTTATGAGACTAATTCCGAGTCGGAATTTAGTCACATTTAAATCTCTTTATCCCTCTTCAAATATGTATTTGATGAAAATCAAATTCAATTTCTTTTCCCACCTACTCAAGTGCATTTCAACTGAGTTACTTCTAGCATATCCTAGCCCCGCCTACGTTGAAAAGTAGAGTAGGCTTGGACTTATAAGAAAGCCTTTTAACAAATAGGCCGTAGGTCAATTTTGTCAAGCCTGACCTAAAGCCTTGTAGACTGACCTATTTAATTTTCAAAAATAAAATAATATATTTATTTTAGGTTGCAATTAGTATCAACCCTTGTCTTGATGGTGGTTTAAAGATATTTCAATGAATGATATTCTCTTGTAGAATTTTTTTTTTTTTTTGGTAAGCTATTCTCTTGTAGACTTTACTTCAGTTTTGGTTGAATTAGTAATTGTATTTTTTTTTTTATTTTTCCCATTTCTTTGACTCTATTCCTCTCTGATATACATCATAGAGCTGAGGTATTATGTTGACTCTTTCTTGTTTGTCATTTTTTATTTCTTATGGGAAGTAATAGTGCATGCATGAATTGAACTTTGCTCAGTATATTTTTTTTACTATTGTAAAATTTTTAATGTTCACTAGTGAAATTTATATCTCGTGTAAAAAAATGCAGCAATTTATGAATATGTTAATTACTTGTAATGTAACAGCCCGTTACGTACCGGTATTGTTAACATTGATTATGATATTAAGCGCAGTTACAATCACAGCAATTGGTTAATTAAATTACGGGCAAACTTTTTTTTTCTTTTATCATATTCCTTTTCATAATCATAACCCTTTCCGTAATCAATTAAAACAACACTATAATTGTAAATGCAATACGCGAAAGCATCTAGCTTAACAACAACACTAAACTTTTCTTTTTATTCAACTCATTTTAAACCCATCAACTCATTCTCCTTTCTTACCAAGTTCTAGCCCTTTACGTAAGCTACGCGTGGTTTCAAACCACGAATCATTTGGAGTTCTACCCAACAAGTTATGCCCCTTTCTTTAAGTCAAGAAAAACCTGAATTTTCAAAAATTGCACTGTGGTAATCGATTACCAGTGGGTGGTAATCGATTACCACCTGTCAAAAATGAGGCAGTAGCCAAATTTTGACCTCCTCTGTTCTGGTAATCGATTACCAAGCTTGGGTAATCGATTACATCACATGGTAATCGATTACCAAGCCTCAGTAATCGATTACCAGTGAAGACAGTAGCTGATTTTTCGTCCCCTGTTGCATGGTAATCGATTACCATGCTTGGGTAATCGATTACTATGCAGCAAAATGACAGGTTACAGCATTTTAAGCCCCAAAAAGGGTTGTGTAATCCATCCCTAACCCCTTGATACTCCACACAACACTTAAACATACTCTAATCTAGGCACTAGGCCCTTCAAACATGCATTTCCATTCATTAAAGCATCATTTACAAGTCTTTAATCCAATGGCCATTTTACAACAATTATGGACCATTTTACAACATCTTTGCCAAGGCTTCAATTACAATGAATGTGGCAATGGACAAGTCCCATGCTCACTCAAATATACAACATATACTAAAGTCCTACATGTACATCATATTGAAGAATCTAACATGTATTCATGAACTTACAAGGCATGGCATTTTCAACATGCAAAGGTTCATGACCTAAGTCTAAAGCATAAATCATATGCAAGATGTGTCCCTATCCAATGCTCATCACATGGTGCCTCCAATATGCACCTCATGCTCCACTCTTCCAGGCTCAACCTAACCTGAAATGATGCCCCACAACACGGGGTGAGATATATAAATATATCTCAGTAAACCAAGGGCCCTGGAGGTTTCTCCACCCCATGGCTCACTCAATGTGCAAATATAACATCATACAATATGCAAGCAATGCAATATCACCCACCAACTGGAGACAACCCAAGAACATCCACTCATGGATTCATGTTCAAGGACTCCATCATATAACTCCCGAGACAGTCCTGGCGCCTCTCCCATGGTTGAGAAGACTCCATGGCAATACCCAACCGGAACTCCTCATGAGCCCTATCCGGCGGACGTCCCCCGCTTGGATCATCCTGATGTCGCTCCCAGAGTCAACACCATGGCATTCCAACTGGCATTCTCCCGTAGGACGAACCCAGCGGATGTCCAAACCAACACACGTCAACTGGCCAGTGACCAAACAATTTTTCACAAAATCAAAGCAATATGCATACAAGCACACAATCACACAATGTCATAAGCACATAATCCAACCACAACCATCCACTAGGTGTGGTGGAGCACACAAGGGCTAAACCCCAGTTCCAAAGGTTACCTCAATACCGAGCCCATGCTCCAAACGTAAGCTCCAAGCTTACCCGCTTCCAAAGCGTCCAAAAGAGGCAACCTAGATAATCCACAAAATGATTATCAAATCATTTACAATTCAATCATTTATCTCAAATACTCATTCATTTAACTTTAATCTCTTTTATAACTCAAATTACCACATACCTCATGAATCACACATTCTTTCTTCTCATTCCACTATACCACACTATACCATTATCCAATTAAACATCATTTTATATCATGTTCCATCAAATTCACAACCTTTACATCATTTTTCCTCCAAACCACTCTATGGTTCGAATTCCTCAAAAGTTGGTTCTACAAGGTTTTCACTTCCATTTTAACCCACACACTAATCATATAATCACATTATCAACCTATACCAATGGTCCACCATTCAATTATTCAATTACATCACTTACCAATTTTCATGAAATCTTCATAAATTTTCCTAAGTTAAAATCCAACTTTTTCAAAAAAAATTTATCATAGCATTTCTAGCTTTCATGCATCATTCTAAGGCATTTTCATCTAATAGCATTTTTCCATTTGAGCTCTCTATCATCACACATCTAAAATCAAAGATTCAAAGCATAAATTCCTAGATCTATGAAACCAACCACAAAAGTACTACAAATGTACTCACCATTAAGTGTAGGAACACCACCAAGGCTCCATCAATCCAAAAGAGATCCAAAAACTCCAAAAACTCCAAGAACACCAAAGGGGTCGGATCTGAGTTTGTCCATTTTCGCCCCAAGGAGATGATTTCATGGCTTCTAAGTGTCACCAATGGATCTAGAAGGTTGTTCACAATAGATTTCAACACCAAAATCAAGTGATTTGGTGGAGAAATGAGGAATTGGTGAGAGAAGAGAGAAATGGGGGTTTGGGGTTCATTTGGCAGGGGAGGCGCGAGGGAGAAGAAGAAAAGAGAGGAAAGAAAGAAGAAAAAGAGGGTGGGGCCAAGTGACTTCGGTCACACGGGTCCCACACGCGATCTAACTTTCACTCCGATAAAAATTCTGATCATATATTCTTAATCTACATATTTTTCCAGTCCATGACATATTTTTCTTTCCTCAAAATATTGATAAAAATTTCACACTTATCGGTACACTCGTACCGCAGTATCTTTCACTTAAAAAGTCACTATTCATCACTTTTTCACAATTTTGCCTACTCACTCAATTTTCCGTCCTGATTCCATTTCCAGCATTATTTTTGTCATATTAAATCTCTAACTCCATTTTTCATGCCTCGGTTCACGTTTTTGGCAAATTACCATTTTGCCCTTTTAGCCCATTTTGGCCCTAATTCTCTGATTTTCACTAATCCTCTCCTTTTAAACCCACATTTTATCACATAAATTCACATTTAATTTTTCGAGGTGTTATATGTAATGTCAAGCGAATATTTTTAAAAATTGTTAAAAATATTTTTAAAAATATATCACGCGGGAGGCCTATAAGGCCAGTAGGCTATATCAAGATCTCTAATTTTTAAAAATAGGCCAGGTTTGGCCCATAAATAAAATCTTTCGTAGATCAGATAGGCTGAATATTTTTTACATAGATTTAAGTCAGGAAGACCAAAGCTCAGCCCAGTTCAGCTCAGTCCATTTACACCCGTTGTTACTTCCCTCAGCTAATTTAGTTAAAATTTCTGGTCTCTCGTTTATTTTTAAACATTTTGGGCTGTTTAATAGCAAATGAGCTTTGATTTCTGTTTTTCGGTCAACGGCTTCAAATGGGTTGCAAACAAGCTATGGCAAAAAATCAGATGGCTTGGATCGAGTTTCAATTGATTATATTTTAGTTGGGTCTGTCAAGAATAGATGGATTGGGCCTAAAAAATCATTCATAGATTCATAGATTTGTGAGTGCAAATCTTGCTAGTTGGGAACTGGGATGATCAAATTTTGACTAAACTCCAAATAATCATAATTTAATGGGAAAACATTTTTTCCTTTTAAATGAGAAATTTTTCTCCTATCAGTGACTCATAACATAAGTGCATTTTATCTTGAATTTTTTTCTCTTTTCACTATTTTGTAGGTCCCACTTATTCTATAAGTCACCGGTAAAAGAAAAAACTTCTCCTTTAAAAAGGAGAAAGTATTTTTCCTAATTTAATTAAGTAAAAATGTAGTTAATATGTTGACGCTACTTCTCTACATACTACATACTACATATATTGGTTAATTTATTCTCATATTGCTGTCAACTAAACCTACATGCACTTAACATGTGTAATTGTTAATGAAAATATTTTCCTTTTATTATGGGCTAGGTATCCTACCCAGTGCATTAGACGTACCGTACCAGCACTCATCAGTCATGACCATTAGTTCGGTTTCATTTCGGTTTCATTTCATCACTTATCTCCTTCCCTATTAATCTGCAACCAGTTTAAACAAAGGTCAAGATATATGCCCTTGTTAAGTAGGAAACTACAAGTCTACAATTGTCTCCCGGTCTATAAAATTAGCCACAGCCGCTTCATTTCTCAGCCATCGTTGCAACCATACATATGGAGGAGAATTGCTGTGAGGCATACTCAGTCACTGTGGTTGACCAATCAAGTATTGGTTTTTTTTAATAAAGCAATTACTGATATATATACGATGGGTTTCATTTCATGAGAATTCAATTTTCATGTTGTGACTCAACTAGCGATAGGTCCCACAATTATTAAAAAATAAAAAAGAAAAGAAAAGTTTTGTACGCAAATTGAAGTGTCACAAACATGAAAATTGAATTCTCATACAACATGAAAATTGAATTCTCATGCGACATGAGAAAATATTTTTGCATAGAGAGATCAATCAAATTATATTGACCGACAGAAAATTATAAATATTTCCGTTATTATCATGTTCTTAATTTTTTTGAAAATTAATTAGGATTAGTTCTCATTATCAATTATGATTGATTTTGTAATTATTTAATTTTTTTTACTCATAAGCTACATGTAGGGTGCTAAACGAGTCATGGGCATTTCGCTCGGATCGTGAAGGCCTGAGCTTACATGTCTAAAATTGGTTGTTGGCACCAGATTTGAACTTGTATAAAAGCTTGTTTAATAAAAATGCCTTAGACTCCAATTCAAAAGCTCGGCCTTAGAACTTCTTAGGCTGGCCCAGTATATTATTTTTTTATATTTTTTTATACTACTTATGATAGCCTCTTTTTCTTCTCAATCCATTTTACCTCATTTTATTGGTTAAACAGACTTTTTGAATGATTTTATTCTATATTATCTAATTTAATATACATTGAATTTATGATATTTATGAAATTACTAGTGTTGTTGATTGTATATTTTATTTGGATAGACTTTTGCTATTTTATTTTATTTTAAATAGGCTAATAGACTAAACCAGACTTTTATTTTTTATAAATAAGTCAGGCCACAGGTCGATAATAGTATTTATAATAACTAACAGGCTTGGTCAGTCAGACTGACACATTTAAACACAGGCTTAACCTTTTAAGACCAAAGCTCGACTCGGCTCGGCCTATTAACACCCCTAGCTACCTATATAAATTATAATCACCAATCAATCAAGCAGTGGCGGAGCCGGGCTCAAATTTGAGCCCGTACCAAAAAAATTGGCATGTATTTATTTTTCTTTAACTTTAGTTAGTTCATATCGTAATAGGGAAAAAAATATTTAATGTTACTTTAGATAATTTTATCTAATTTTAATCGAAACGACGTCGTTTTGGGTTAAAAAATCAAAAAATTAGAATGATAAAGACTATTATAACCCTGAAATAAATTAAAATTACAAAATACCATGATTTCCGCCCCAAAACGACGTCATTTCGATGAACATTAGATAAAATTATCTAAAGTAACTTTAGAAAAAACAAACCCATCATAATATATTTAAATTGGAAAATGATCCGTTTATAATTTTTTTTTGCAAATTATATTATATACTCCCTGAAGTACATAGTGTTACCTAGTATACTTCCGGGAGTACATATTATACTTTATAAGAGTTTATAAACAAAAAGTGTGAAAATATAACCCTCCCTATTTAAATTATATTAAATATAAAGTATCTGAGCAGGCAGTACCAAGAAGAATTATAATTTTATTAAATATTTTTATTTATACAAGTAGAAATTGAACACATAACCTAATACAATTTACCCAAATCTCTTACCAAAAATACTTTAAGTTTTACATTGGGGAAAAATACAAATTGTAACCCGGGCCAAATTATAATTTTAACCCGGGGCAAATTATAATTAATTATATAATTACATATGATAAGTATAATTTGTTAAAATTTAACCCGGGTCGATGTCAGGATGTACCTGACTCCGCCACTGCAATCAAGAATGAATAATTCACATATGCATCTCTTGAATGTAAACAACGATTGTTCAAATCTCAGTTCAGATCGTTGGTGTTTATTTGCAAAAAAGTTAAGTCAATATTACGAAGAAGGTTATATTTATAAAAAAAATTGTTTATAAATTATATATAATATAATATAGTCTGTAAGTTTGTAAAAAAAAGTTTGTTAATATAACTTTCCTCCCATATTATTACATATACATGGTTAATGTTGGGAGAACTTTGGTTAATGTTGGGAGAACCATTGCATATATACCAGAACCATAGTTAGAAAAAAAAGGCCCTCTTTGAATACTGTTTCTAAAAACAGATTTTTGGTTTTCATAATGAAAAAATAAAAAATTCCTTTCCATAAGGTCTATTTTGTAAATAAAAAATAAAAAATTGTAACTATAATTTGTTTTTAGAATCAAATTTAAAGAACACGTCTGAATTTTTTTTATTTTGTGTCTTGACTTTTAACTTTCAAAATAAAAAAAATATACAAAACATATGTTTCCATAATTATTCTACAAAACAATTTTTTAAAAAAAAACCAAGAAGTCAATCAAACAAACCAAGTCACCCTGCAGTGGATAAGAGGTCTGCCTTAAGTGTAACAGCCTTCAAACAATGTGTAAATGATAAATTAATGAGTTATTCTAATTCATAGAAATTCTAAAAATAATAGGTCTATTTTATGATAAAATTAAAATTTAATTCCTACATAAGTAAAAGGATGCGAATATTCCAAATACATAAGAATAGATGTCGTCTAACACAACTACTACAAAGATAACCCTCCTAAATTTACATTTCGAATACATATAAGAGAATTAAAAATATGAAAATAATAATAATTATAAAAAAAACAAGAGAGCTTCTTCACAATAACTACTAAAAGTTGTGCTACCAACGAAAGTAAACTGCAAACTAAGCTCATAATTAAACGGATGAACCATTTTATGAGTTTTTGGCTCATGTATGTTGACAAAGATAAGGATTGATTTTATTTATGTTTATCCTTAACAAGTATATCCTCAAAATTTAAATCAAGGACGTGATAAATTAATTTGTTAGAATTATAGAAATTAAGAAATCTTTGAAAACAATTAAGTTTGCTTGGACTTCAATGAGGTTTGGTTATAAATAGAACCAATGAGGTTGAGATTGAGAGAGAATAATTATTTTTGACTTGTTAAACAGTGTCAAATTTTTGCAAACCTGTAATTCTAGTGTCATTTTTTTAGTTACAACTCTCTTTTGTTGTCCAAAGACCATTCCATGCACGCAGGTAATTCGCACACAAAATTGGACCCTTTGTAGATTTTATTGAGTCATCATCATGATCCTGAACGAAATAGAAAATAAAAATTTATTCTACATCACTTCTATTTTTTATTTTTTTTATTTTATCAAACAACAAAACTTTATTCATCATTCATTCTGTTGTTCTTACATTACATGTGGTCCCATTTCCACGTACTCTTCAATGCCATAAAAACCTATCCTTCACATTCTGTTGATCCGTCACAGTCACACGTTGAGTATGTGCTGCGCCAACAAAATTAACCAGTGATCTATTTGTAAAATAAGACATAACTATAATGTTGTTATGCTGATAACTTAAGACTATATACTAAGGGAAGTACAGAGGAAATGTATATTATCAACCCGGGTTATAACTTTCGCACAAATTACTACGTACAATTATTAATCCAGGAGGCGTTTGGTTCAAATTTTTCGTTTGGTTCCTATCCAACTTGAATTTGCCTTCTATGATTGTTTTGTTTGGTAGAAAGAATAAAAAAATTTAGCCATGCCTCTCTTTTTTCCGTCCTTCGACAAGCATATGCAAAAAGGAAAGTAAATCACAGTTGAAATTTACCATTTCGAATGTGATATTCGTAGAAAACTAGCTAAACCGCAAAAAGGTGAACTAAGAGTATTACCATATTACTCTCTTCTAAGTATACATGTCTATATCCCTGAAATATCAAATTAAATTAAGGGTTTTTTCTGTATTTCGACACATTTACCCATCATTATTTCACATTCAACTAAATAAAGATTCACAAAATTTAATCCAATTTTTCTGGTAAAATTTTGGCTATCCAAACAAAATTTTTTAACTTTCTTACCAAACTCAGAAGGTGTTCTGCCTGTTGGCAGATGTGTCCAACGTAGGTTGGATGATTAATCTCGGATACGAGTGTTTCTCTCTAGATGCCTATAGATTAGGTATCTGGGAGGAACAGGGATCACTGACACTGACCTAGGCGTATGCCTTCGAGGTGTGTGTGTGATCTATAGTGTTTGGGATTAGAAAATGTGTACCTTACTGCTCTGCCTTACCTGCCTTATATAGCCCGGCTCTAGGGTTTGGTGGCTGGCCGAGGTGCAATGTAGGTGTTGGGCCGAGGTGCGTAGTGGGCCTCAGTCTGGCCCATAACAGTTGCCCCCAGCTCGGTAGGCTGAGTTATCTGGCTGCCGAGTTGCGTTGATCATCTGACCTGCGACATCTCGGCTGCATAGCTGGAATGAATTCACATGTCCGTCTTTTAACTTGCGGTTATCCTCCACGTGTTTCAAGTCATCATGATGCGTATCGTTTGATTATCTGCGCGCCGTCTTGGCATTTAATGCGACTGCGACTGTACAGATATCAATCGTTTTGTCTTGTCAGGTGCTTTTTGCTTTTGCATTTACGTTTTTGCCCCTGTCTTTTCGTTTTCGCGGGTCACATCCCTTGAACTTCTCCCCCCTTCCTATTTTACTGATGCTTCCCCCCTTTCTTCACCTTCTGCTTCTTTCGTTGTTTCATTTGCGGCTTGTGACATTTTGTGCTTTCAAGGTTTTCTGGTGGCATCAAACTTCTCCGTTCAATACTTTAACGTCACTTGCTCTGTAAGTATGAATTTTCTGGTCTCCTTTATCTTCTTGCCTTTTATTATTGCTCGTTGCTTGCATTCCTGTGGTTATTGCTTTCATTGCCGCGTTTAGTCTGTCTTCGCATTCTTCCTCTGCATTCATCTTCTTTATATTCAATTTTCTTACTATCGCTGGTTGGCGTTTGCTGCTCTTTTGTGGAAAAGTTTCCAACATGGATAAGGGAATTCCTTATGAGTATAGGAGGGCCACTTGTCCCCGTGTTTTCGGCCGGAGTGATGAGATCTTGGCAGAGGAGGAAGCTAAAGCTGCTGAGGAGGAGGTGATTCGAGGCCAAGGTGCCTCTTCTAGCCGTGGATGTCGGCTGCCGGTTTCTAGGCCCGAGCATCGTCGTCGTGCTTCTGGGTCTGGACGCTGTCCACCAGTGGGATCTCGTCCCAGTGGTCAAGGGCGGTCTCGACCCTCAAGGCGAGGTCGGTCCTTGCCATCTATCCGCATCGCGGGCTGTATGCCCACGAGCGCCAACCCTTCCTTAGATGATAGACCTAGGTCGTCTCCCCTTCTCATCACTGGTCCTCGAGATCAAGTTTCCTTGAATCCGTCCTCTGTTCAGCCCCAACCGTCGACCTCCCTTTCCCAGAATCCAAATCCCTGCTTCAATTGCGTTCACCTTAGCGCGCAATTTATTGGGAATGGTAATGACTTTATGGCGAATCTTGTCCTAGGCAGTTGTTTTCACTATGTCGGACTTAGAAGTCCAGCTCCGATGACCTCTTCAGATAGTTCTTCGAGCTCTTCACACCGTAGTTTTTTTAACTCAGGTGCGTGTACTTTGCTTCTTTTGCTATTTTTAATCCACCCATTTTGCTGTTCTAGGTTCTTATGGAGTCCCCTTCTGCAGAACTCAACATGGAAACTACCTCATCTAACCACGAGCTGGAAGCCGAGGTTGCAGTCGTTGAAGAAGGTTCTGCCCCGGTAGATGTTAGTCTGCGCCGGCAATTTCCCTGGGTGACCCAGGAAGTCCTTAGTTTTAGGTCCTCCTTGACCACAGAGGAAATATCTGGGTTACCCATTGGTAACCCGATAGGTTTTAATACCTTCTGTCCAGCGGAGGATGAGCCAGTGTGCTCAGGTCGGAATCCACAAGAGCCTCCCTTTTTCTTCTTTTACCGAGACTTGATCACCAAGATCGGTATTCGCTTTCCTTTCTCCCCCTTTATTATATGCCTTTTAAACCACTTCCTTTTAGCTCCCACTCAAATTCACCCTAACGGATGGGCGTATATTGTTGCCTTCGAGCAACTTTGCACATCCCTGTCCATTAACTGTTCTGTTGCCCTGTTTATGTATTTTTTTAACATTTATACCCCACGCTCCGGTTCTGAACCTCCCAAGTTGAAGGGTTGGGCCAGTATCCGGGGTCGTATTAGTAAGCCGTCTAGGAGGTTATTTTCTGTATATAGTGACTCCTTCAAAAACTTCAAAGGCGCGTACTTCAAGGTCGTGGCCGAGGCCAATGAGAAGCCGTGGTTCGTTGGGGAAAAAGATGAGGGGAAATTCCCATTATATTGGTCCCGTCAACATTACCTCCGCAAGTCGGCTGATTACAAGCTGCCCTTATCAACCGAGGAGAAGCTCAATGTCAGGACCTTGCTAACCCATGTGCATACCCAGGGTCATATGAGCGCTGCGTCCTTGGTCGCTAAGTCCTCTGTTGCAAGCGATCAACCCAGTATGCTTTTCAACATTTCATTTACTCGTCGTTTTTATCCTGCTTTGGAATCTGATATGTCCTTAATTATGCTGATAACCTTGCTTCTTTTGTTTGCCAGGTTTAACCATGAACCCTAGCTCGGATGACGTGCCTGACTACTGCCGGGTATTGCGGGGCAAGGGTGTAGCCCGTCCCCCCCCCCCCTCAAAGAAAACTAAGGTTGCTGCTCCTCCCCTGGGTGCGGGTTCATCCAACCCTGAGCCCCATCACGGCACTTCCATCTTGGATCTGACCAATGATGGGGAAAATTGGTTGGATGGGGAGCCAGAGGAGACCCCCCTTACTACTGGAGGCACCACCCGGGCCGTGGTAGCTGTTGCGCGGGGTAACGCCCCACCCTCTCCCCTACCTGCTGGTTTAAGGAGGGGCTCATTATGGGAGATGGGGGTCACGGCCGAGCTACGTGGCGTGACTCGTGCTCCACCTTCCTTCTATGGTTCTCCTGCTCCTTCCAAGGCCGAAGCGGAGGAGCTTCAGAAAGCTGAGCAATACCTTTTTAAAGCGGCTTCCTTGATGAAACCGTACTCTCTCCTGCTCGAGAAGCACTCGGAAATTCTATCCGAGAAGGACAACATGCAGATTCAGCTTACCGAGCTAAAGCAGGAAAATCAAGTTCTGAAGTCTGATGTGGCCAAGCTCAGTCTGTCAGTGCATAACTCGCAAGCCGATCTGAATGCCATCTCGGATTGTTGCGGAGTGGAGGGTGGCAAGGACGCCATAGTAAGGTATATCAAAGCCAAGCTATCCATGCTGTCCAAGGCGGAGGCCGCACGTGAGGAGATGGCCTCTCAACTGAAACAGCTGAAGGCGCAGCAGGAGGAGTTGCAGGCTGACTATAACCAAAGCCAGACTGTGCTTGAAAATGCTGTTAGTTCCGCTTTCCAGAATGCGGTGAACCAGGTTAAATTTTTTAACCCTGAAGCGTCTCTTAACTTGGACCAGCTAGACTGTTATGGCTATGTTAGTGGCGGAACTTTCCATTCGGCAGTCGAGGAGCCCATCGCAGCAGAAGGGGAAAATGATGCCCCTGGCGTGGAGGAGGAAGGTCGGCAACCGGAGTCCGGCTCACAGCCCAATTTGAGGGGGAGTACCCCGTAATTTGTAACATGCCGTTGTTATCCCGGCCTCTTTTTGTAAACGCTTTTTGGTTTAATTGGATATTAATTCAAAACTAGAATTAACTGTGTAATTTATCTGCTTTTATTGCAATATCCGTCTCGTATATTTCGAGTTTTGTTGCCGGATTTGGAATGTAGCCGATAATTTCCCATTTTCGATATATGGGCCAAGGTTAGCACTCTCAACCTTGCCCTTTGGGCAAGGCGGGTTCAAACACCCGGGCTTTCTTATTTTTTTCTTCGCGTATTTTGAACTTCCAATGGGTTCATCTATCGCGGATTCAACTTATATTCGAACTCTCAACCAGGTTGGCGGGTTCGATTTGGTAACCCGGTTGTGAACGCTTGGCTCTGGCCTATTTGGCCGGCTAGGTTCCCATAACTTCGGATTTCAATCTAGAATTTAGAACTTCCCATTTGACATGGGATCCTGAAGCTCGGATTCTAGTTTAGAAGCGAACACTCAACCGAGCTTTTGTTTGGCAACGGCGGGTTCGATTTCTTGCAACGCTGGTTTCCAGACGTCGGAACGTGCATTTATTGCATAAATTATCAAAGTTGGGTACAACTTATTAATAATAGAAATACGGAATTCATTGAATTACAAAGTTATAACAGAAACATCGTTTAGACATTTGATTTAACTGTAATATTTTTTCAACTTATCTGCATTCCATGTCCTCGCCACCTGCTTTCCTTTCAAAGTTTCTAGCACGTAAGCTCCTTTGGACAATTTGTTTTTGACTCTGAACGGACCTTCCCATCTAGGGGCTAATTTTCCTTGTGACGCGTTTCGCCCCCCTATATCCGCCCTTCGCAGGACTAAATCCTCAACTTCAAATGACCGAGGTCGCACCTTTTTATTGAACCGGTTAGCCACCAGTTGTTTGGCCGCGTAATTTCTGCAGTGCGCCATAGTTCGGATTTCTTCTATTAGGTCAAGCTCAACCGCCACCTTGTCATTATTATCCTTCTCTGTTTGTGTGAGAGTTTGAACTCTTCTCCAAGATGGTTCCCCTAACTCCACTGGGATCATGGCCTCACATCCATATGTGAGTTTGAAGGGAGATTCGCCCACCGAGGTTTGAACCGTGGTTCTGTACCCCCAAAGCACGTAGTAGAGCTCTTCTACCCACTTACCTTTAGCGGATTGCTCCATACGTCGGCGTAAGCCTTCAACTATAACCTTATTAGCTGCTTCAGCCTGCCCATTAGTCTGAGGGTGTTCCACCGAGGCAAATCTGTGCCGGATGTGGAACCCAGTCATGAGGTGTTGAAACCCTTTGCTAGTGAACTGGGTGCCGTTATCCGTTACAATTTCCGCCGGGATACCAAAACGGCATATTACATTTCTTTCTAAAAAACGCTGTATACGGGCCGAGGTGATGGAAGCAATTGGCTCTGCCTCGATCCACTTGGTGAAGTAATCAATGGCTACTATCAGCCATTTAAGCTGACCCTCTGCTGCCGTAAACGGCCCCAGAATGTCCATTCCCCACTTGTAGAACGGCCATGGAGCCGTAATAAAGTTCAGCTCCTCAGGTGGGGCCAAGAGGTTTTTACCGTGTCTCTGGCATTCGTTACATCGTTGTACGTGATCCTTTGCATCCTTTGCCATGGATGGCCAAAAGTATCCGGCACGAAGCGCCTTCCGAGCCAAGGCTTTCCCACCGACATGCTGGCCGTTAACCCCTTCATGTATTTCAGACAGCACATATTGTGCTCTATCTGAGTTGACACATTTGAGTAGGGGAGTTGAGATCCCTTTTTTATACAACTGCCCCTCAAACAAGGTATATGATGCGGCATCCCGGATGAGTTTTCTGGCCACAGCTTTTTCTTCGGGCACTGTGCCCCCATCAAGGTATGCAATTATGTTGCTACGCCAATCGTCTACCTGCGAGATGTGCATCATGCAGGTCGGCTCGGGAATATTCTGCTCTATGACGGTTCTATAATTGCCCCATCCTTTCGTACTGGCGAGCTTGGATAATATGTCCGCCCTGCTATTTGCGTTCCTTGGGATGTGGCTGATTTCCACCTCCTCAAAGTGCGCCATTACCTGCTTGACATGCTCCAAATATTTCATCAACAAGGGTCCCTTTGTCTGATAATTGCCCTCAACCTGCGAAGTAACCAACTGGGAATCGCTGCAGATTCTGATCTTCCGGGCTCCAAGCTCTTTAGCCTGGAGCAAGCCGGCTATGAAGGCTTCATACTCCGCCTGATTGTTTGAGGTCTCAAAGTCCATTTTCATGGAATACTCCACCGCTACTCCGTCCGGATTCTCTATAATGACCCCGGCTCCACTTCCTTTGGAATTAGAGGATCCATCCACATATATGGTCCATTTATCCAAGTCATCAGGAGAGATCTGTGGTGCCGAGGTTAATTCCCGGACAAAGTCGGCCAAGGCTTGCGATTTGATTGCCTTTCGGTTCTCAAATGTGATGTCAAATGCTGATAGTTCTATCGCCCAGCTCATCATTCTGCCTGCTAAGTCCGGCTTGTGGAGTATTTGTCGGATTGGGAAGTCGGATCGAACCAGGATTTTGTGAGCCTGGAAGTACGGTCGAAGTCGGCGGGCTGAGGTGAGGAGTGCAAAAGCTATCTTTTCTAACCGTTGGTATCGCAATTCGGCTCCTTGTAGGAGTCGGCTTACAAAGTAGATGGGTTGTTGGCCTTCATCGTCTTCTCGCACCAGGACCGAGCTGACCGCCAACTCCCCAACGGACAAGTAAAGGATTAAAGTTTCTTGTTCTTTGGGTTTGGCCAGAATGGGTGGAGAAGATAATCTCCTCTTAATCTCCTGGAATGCAACTTCGCAATCTGTACTCCATCCGTACTGCACCTCCTTTCGTAGCAGTTTAAAGAAAGGAAGGGCTGTCTCCGCCGACCGAGGTAAGAAACGGGTGAGGGATGCCAGCCTTCCCGTCAGTTGCTGTATTTCTTTCTTACTTTTTGGGGCCGTCATTTGCAATATGGCTCCACATTTATCTGGGTTGGCTTCTATGCCCCGGTGTGTCAACATGAAGCCAAGAAATTTTCCTGCAAAAACGCCAAAAGCACATTTTGCCGGATTCAAGCGGATGCGGTGTTGTCGTAACTTGCCAAATGTTTGTTCCAAGTCCTGGATATGTGCTTCCATTCCGGCTGATTTGACAATCATATCGTCAATGTATACCTCCACGTTTTTACCCAACTGATCCGAGAAGACCTGGTTCATCATCCTCTGGTACGTGGCTCCAGAATTTTTCAGTCCGAATGGCATGACGTTATAGCAGTAATTGGCTTTCTCAGCAATGAATGCAGTTTTTTCATGGTCATCAGGATGTAATGGGATTTGGTTGTAGCCGGAGTATGCGTCCATAAAGGATAGCATCCGGAAACCAGATGAGCTGTCGACCAGTTGATCAATGTTTGGCATCGGGTATGCATCCTTAGGACATACCTTATTTAGGTCTGTGTAGTCGGTGCATACTCGCCATTTCCCGCTTGGTTTCTTTACCATCACCACGTTGGACAACCAAGTCGTATATTGTATTTCTCTAATGAACCCCGCTTCTACTTCTTTTGGGCTACCGGTTTTGACCCCGGATATACAGAAAGCTTGTGGCAGCAAAAGCTCGGATCCACCCCGGGAATGTCAGATGACCTCCATGCGAAAACATCGCGATTTCGGTCAAGACATGCAATCAGGCTCTGCTTGTCGACTGTGGCTAGATCCTTGCCTATCTTGGTGACCTGCCCCGGTTCTCCAATATTTATAGTTTCTAACTCGCCCTCTGGCTCCGGTCGCGGCATCTGCTCCTCATCTCGCATGTCGAAGTCGACCATGTTAACCGACCTGTGTGGAGGGGGTTTGTTACCAGGCTGGCTAATTCCCGTAGAAGTGTTGGGATCCCTCGTCACCATTCGAACAGATCTGAAATAACAGTCTCTAGACTCCTTCTGGTCTCCAGCTATAGTGAGCACCGTACCCTGTTTAGAGATCATTTTGAGCTTTTGGTGTACTCCGAAGGGAAGTCGGCCACGATGAACCGCACCCTTTCAGATCTGTATGCCTCAATGTACCCTTTGTGCCTAAAAGCAATTAACGTCAACCTGAGATTCAAATCAATATTGCAACTTCCATTATCTTGGGTATGGTGTCTGGTTCACGCCCATTAAAAGCAATTAAGG